>JAUOBX010057427.1:0-13473 GCA_032360705.1 Eupentacta quinquesemita
AAGCCGAGCGGATTGTGCAAAATGTTCTAATCTATACTAAGAGGCATCGGGACGCTTGAAATAGTTTCAGAATCCAGGTTTGCTGAGAGAACGTGCATGTAATTTTAATTGCCGCTAAGTAGCCTTCTCCATCTCCAGCCCCAGATTTACCACGTTTCTACCCAGAAGAGACATTGCAAGTGGTTCTATCCATCCAACTCTGTAAGAGAGCAGTATCCTTCTGGTGTCATTCCGACTTTTCACCCAAAACACCAATGAGTGACTCAGATTCATTTTATGTTTGCGCTAAAAACGACGCCAGAATATACATCGCTCACTTTAGACATCGCCCCACATTACAGTGTCCGATTATGTGGCAGAAAACGTGTGATCTCTGTGTTAATGCGTGGGAATTAAACTGCCATATGCAGTCTAGTCGGAAAAGAGGATAGTTATCTGTACTCCAGTCAGTTGCATCATTACACCTTAATGTTTCAGTTCGATGTTGTTTGAGTAGGCGAGCAGAAGACGAGGTGAGAGTGGGTAATTATAGATATTCGATTCCCAGCTGCCTCACCTTATAATTGTTCAACCTCTCCTAATAGGATTGTGTTTCTTGATGAGCGCAAGATATGTAGGGTCCTAAGTTTCCCAGGTTCTTTCGAGGTGATGGAGATCGCACTATGTTCTAACGATGAGTCGCTCCCATAGGAACAAACGGCGTCCCGCGAGAGCTGCTGTAATGAGGCACGCCAACGCGTTGAATATACAAATATTATCACAGACAGCATCAAATCCACGTTAGGTTACTGGAACTAACAATCGGGGTTATATAGAGTTCACGTGCACTTTGGCCCAATAAAGATTCGATCTTGGAACAATCGGCGCCATGCTTGTGCAGCTGTAATAGGGCACGCCCACGAGCAAACATTTTTACAACAATCACACAGGCAATCACTTCAGGAATGATTCCACCTTCAAAACACTAGTCAAGGGTCCGTTTCTTGATATATGTTCATCACAAGTCGAGTTTCATTGACATTTCCATTTTTGGGTGATGGGGACACTAACTTTCATGAAAATGTCTCGTGGGGAAGTTCTACAGTATGTCAGCATAGCTAAATGATCGTTTCCAACGCAATATTTTGAACCCAAAGAGACCAATTAGAGTTATCTTCAGGGGGTGCCCCATAACCACTTTTCCCGACCCAGATGATGTGACTTCGCTCAATTGGTTACGTACAGACCAAGTATATAACCTATAACCCCGTCGTTTGACACGGATGATGTGGCTCTGTTTATGTGCTCACGTACATATCAAGTATATCGTTTAACTGCCAGGGAACGATGTATGATCGTGTGATAGGGAATTAGATAGGAATGAACTTCCGGTATTGTCCAACATTTAATCACTGTCTCTAGTTCAGCTATTCACAGATATTTAATTGAATGCGAGTTCAGGTCCGTAACACAGTCACAGCAACACCGACTTCAGCCTAGTCTGTTCCTTGACATATTTCGACATGAACTATGTTTTATTCAGTTCATTCGTTTAGTGGGCTGTGAAAAACAAACAGAGATTCCTTGTGCTCATGATGCATATCAAACGCTTTGCTTCTAACATTGTTTTACGATTACTGCGTTATTATGTGTAATTTGATTCAATGCAATACAACGTACTTTATTCCGATCTCTTTCTCGCATTACAAATATCAATTCAATTCAATTCAACGTACTTCATTTCAATTCAATTCAATTTATTCCAAGCTCTTCCTCGCATTACAAATATATACAACTCATATAGTATATGTCAAAACAATAAGAGAGATCGCTTACTACCCAGTTCTACGAACCCATTGAAGCATTTTACATTATTAGGGATATTACCACTGGGGTACCAAATTGTGACTGTTTTTCTGCCAATTCCAGGAACCATGCCTTATGAGTGTGTAGGCATACTCAAGCATTCTCACTCTCTCCTGTAATAATTGAGATAAGTGAGAATGGTGTTCTGAAATTCATATATCCTCAGAATCACCACATGCCATGAAATTCAGATGTTTTCCGTGTAAATGGGACATGATCGATGCATAAATTGCCCTATATTCACATGTTGATGGTTTACATGATATTCATGTTGCCCTCTCGTGGACTGGTGGAGCAATTTGAAGCAAAACACTTCGATCATTTATGATGAGTGCTACATAATGATTTGTTGGGCGATATTGCGCTGTGTCAGTATCACAACATACATTTCCAGTGGTCATTACATGGAATTTGTCACTATCATTTGAAATTACTATATTTTTTGGTGGCTGACGAATTCTGTCATTTACAAACTATCTACACCTTTTCCCCAATTGACCTGTCTAAATTGCTATTGTTGACTGAATGAAAACATTAGGATGACGAGATGAGCCAGATTAAAGAAAATACCATACCATACATACTCACCGCTGGTACCCTAATTTATGGAATCACCCATATATCGTTCACCCAAATTACAGTCTTTTTCGATAGTCCAGCATAATGCTGGAGACCGTCGTCTCAATAATGGCAAGAACACATTTCGCATTATGGACGCGATTCCTTTTCCTCACTCAATGAAACACATTCGGCTGCCTATATCCAGATAATGATTGGATGCTCACCTCTGTGAAAGTTGATCTGGTGATGACCTGTTGTTCAACTATTATCAAGAGGTTGTTCATATCAATCATACAGACACGCATCACCAGTCCTGGCTCAGAACGAAACGGTGTGGTTATCAATTTGCAAGCAATCGATTGCATATGCTGGAACATTTGATGGCACAATCTATTCCCTATTCGCAGTAACACATTGTTAATCCGTTAGTTTGTACTACAGTTGTGATACATATTATAAAAATAACATAACCAGTATACTGTCAATCATAATAAGCTCTGGCTCAAAATGCACTGGAGATGTCATCAGTTCGTAATTTTGGAATAATATCTATCGGGAACGAGTATGAGGCATTTCATTCCCCACCAAACACTTCGTGTAGTTGAATTCGTGATATGTCAGGGCTTTTAGGGAGTGGATGGTGGGGAGAGTCAGATATATCTAGTCAGCGGATTGTATGCACTGATCTTCTGAGAGGAAAACGGAACCTCGATATATGCCTGGGAGATATTGTTTACTGTTGCACTACCACAAATATCCATGGATACCTACATACGCTATGTATCGTTAGATAGCACACGATTTTACTGTAGGGAACATATAATATGCACTTGGCCACACCCCTCAGCGTGTTTGACCAAGTGCATGTTAGTAGCACATCTAACGCGATTATTTATCAAATAACTCACAGCATTAAAACGAAATATCAATGTTTTGTGTGCCTTATATACGTGGTATTCATCATTGTTCACGCACTTTATCCAGTGCTTGAGCTAAGCCAGGCACAAAAGGGTGGTTGGTTTATTTCACGAAGGCGTATTTCTTCTATTCATTCTTTCTTTTGTTTTCATTGTTTTACAGTAATAATAATTGTTTTTTGGCGTATACTCTCTATGCTGTCATTGATTGGATATTTGACTCAGTTCTGGTTATATATAGTATTATCAAGAAATTGCACTTTACCCCTGTCTAAGGATAATCCGATGATATATTGAGGTAAATAGTTCATATTAATAATCAGTAAGTACTAAGTAAAGCCGCTATAAAACGCATTCGGTATATTAGGGTTGACGCTAAAAGTAATAATATAAATCACCCATACTTAGTTGGTCATTAGTCCTCTAACCTGAGAGAAGATTGACGCCAAGAAAAAAAGCTAAGTGTAGATGTATAGAAAATATCATATGGGGAAGATAATATACATTGGTGTAAAGAGGGCGTCTAATTCTCCCTCCCAATTCCATAGAATAGGTGGTCCGTAGTAAAGTACTAAACGTGCTTTCCTGAATTTTCAATATCAGAAGTAAAGAATTACTGGTTTGTTTACGACGAGTCAAATCACAATTACACCCTCGAATAATTCAACAAAAGGTATGTCAATGATTCGAGAAATCATATTGGAATCATGATGAGATTACGGGAGAGGCGGATCTCAACAGAAACTCCACAATGGCCCCATGCCGTCGCTATTTTGAAAATATCAAATGGTCATGTTATCGTCACCAGCTCTACTGGATTTTGATGAATGTGTCGCTTCAAATTATCCCCGGTATGGCGGATCCGTTAGCGTTTGTTCTGTATCATTCTGGTGCCACCTCAACCATGTGTGAAACGAGCGAATTCAGATTTATTCGATGAGCATAAGTATTATTCAGTACCACTTGTATTCTGAATATGCTGACAGTACATATAATAAATCACTCAAACTAACACGGTACTTCTACATGTCACCCACGTAAATGAGGGTAATTGGCTCATCAGAATAGTTCCAAGCGAGCAAACCAAAACACTAGATCATAGTTGCTTTCAAATGATGACTTATCATCGGGCTGTTTTAATGATATTAACCGATTATTGTTACCAACATTTACAAGTAGGGCAATACTTTTGATCTGTTTGGAAATTTAGCAGTCGTCAGCTTTTAGCGTTACACTGACAAACTACGTTTGTCGGATCGTGTAGTCAGAATAACCAAACCCCTACTATCGTGCGCTGGGCTAGTGGCGTATGGAAACTTTATGATGATCAAGATGAATGAAGGTGATTCGTTAATATATCGACTCTAAACTTCCATTGGAGTTCTTCACAAGCCTCACGATGTTATTAAAGATAGTAAAATCAGTTTAAATAAGCTATGCTAACCCAACAATGAAACATTATGGAGTGTCAATATGATGGTGTTATGATGGAACACAGAACGAATGGTTGGGTCCAACACTGGTTAGCGAAAAGAGAAAGCTGCCAAAACCAATCAAGAAAAGAAGTGCTAGTATTTTGAACACATTTTCAGGGCATAGCAAATTCCACACCACATAATGCAAGGCGAGCTGAATGGGAGAAGGGGGAGAGGACGTCCCTCAAGAACCTGACTGAAAGGCATTGCTATGAGTCAGGTAAGTGGACAGGACTCAGTATGGCAGATGCGACCCATGCAGCGCGGGACAGGAGGGGTGGTGATTCATGGTCGGCCAAACTTTAAAGTGCAGGCCACCCTAAAGTAGTGAGTAAGGTTTCGATATTTCTTCGCTCCGTACTAGTTCAAAGAGAATATGGTGAAGGACTCTCGGTTCTCATGGGAAGGTAAAAATACAGATTGCGTCAATATTTATCTCCTCCAATCAATTCATTGAAAAATCACAAAATGTTATCACCAGTGTATTTGCAGCTTTCGAAAAGAACAAACACTTAATTACTTAAGTACTCTAGTACGTACACCAGTGGTAATTGGTCCTCCTCTAAAACTCTGAAAGGCATAACAACCATGTAATACTTTTGCAGTTTGGTTAGAATTGAACAAAGTATTGCCAATAAAATGTTAATGATAAAAACACTGACGGAATTACTACCAGTAACGATCAATACCACGATACACGTGTGGTGGAATTTCACTTGTTGTGTAAACAGTTGGTTTCAAGCAAAAACTGAACAAAATACATCGTAAATTATTGATGCAAGTATAGAATCAGGCAAAATAGTTCAATACATTATACTCGGATATATAAAGTGCCGAATGTGAGATATAACAGTTTGGAGACTATAAGCATTGCACACACAATAGAGTGTAGCTATGTAAATCTACAGTATTTGCTCATATTTTGTATAGTTCAGATGACTGATACATTATTTACTATTATTCCATATTGAATATCTCATTTTGTCTTCGTTTGAGTCATATACTTACTACCTATATTTTGTAGTCCGTCTTAGGGGTAAGTTCGCAATATCAGTATGATGTTACATGGTCGGATTTAATTATATTACTCGAGCACTGAAAGCGACCTCATGCAGTTACAGACAATACGATTAGTAATGACAAATATAATATTATCCGGGGAGAACAGTCAAACTTATACAGCCCAAGGCAAATTATTTGATCGGATACTGGTACTCAATAGTTTGAGCGGCCGAGGCATTTCCAAATATTCACTCGATTTCAATAGAAGGTACAGTTACTATTTTTATCGCTTCCCTCACGGTACATCATGTTGTCGTACATTGTTGTACATCACGTAGTTTGGACTTGTTTGGAACTTGTGATATAACATCTCTGATAGCTCTGTGTTTGACGTAACACGATTATCAAATTTCCTCATTAGTTACCCTGTATTCCATCAGTATCGGTAAAGTATTATAAACACCCAGTAGATATTCGAGTATTGAGTTTCATCAACTGTTACACCAATCGAGATATGCTATATTCCCAGCAGACCTTTGTAAATATAAGGAAGCTTGCATGGTGACCTCGTTCAGATCAGAAATAGAAGATGTTTTGGTCGTATTTCTACAGTTTGAAAAATGTTGTCTGTGGTCTACAGTCTCGAACTAGGGCATTCCGATCAGTAATTATATCCCAATTATCAGAATTTGAATGTTAACGGGGAACAAATTAATCATTTTTCAGATTGAGAAAGATTAATTTCCTTTGGCGTATACCACTATACTATCATGACCAAGTGAATGTACTATAGTATGAGACAATTAACTAGTCATATAGTATTCATGGGGTGAGGGACACTCTCTTATCCATGTAAACGTATCATGCTTTCCGTACAATTATAGTATATTACAGTTCAGGAGCAATACAAACCTCATGTAGTACGGCAGATAGGTGGAATATTTGCTAGAATTGTGGGTTCTATGGAACAAGCATGACATTTTGCAAACAGCTGGAATAGCCCCTTGTGATCATTTTTGGATGTAGGTACATCTCTTCTTTTGTATTAAAAATGAATGAACATACTTTGGTAGTATTGTTTTTAATATGGGCCATCTCAAATAACCCCTATATCCAAAATGGCGCCCAGTTCCAAGATAGTGGCCACTGTTTATATAAATTTCCTAATATTGTATGTTCAATCAGCTTAGGAATGTTCTACATTTGTATTATTGAGAAATTAGATATCATTCAGTACTATCATTTCTAGATATAGGCCTCAAATTAACACTGTAACCGAAATGGCAACCATTTTCAAGATGGCCGTCACCATTTCAAAGAAATTCCTCACTCATTGAAGAATAAATCAGTTACAAGGGTGGGAAATGCCCCAACTTCTGTATTATGAATGAATGAAATATCCTTCAGTTGTATAATTTTTAGATATGGACCATCTCCAAAAACCAACACCAAACAATGTAACCAACATGGCGTCCATTTTCAAAATTGCCGCCTCTGCCTAAAAAATCATAATATTCTTAATAGTGTAGGTTGAATCAATTTTGAGAGTGACAATGATCCGCTGCTGTATGATAAATGAATAGAATATTCTTCATTGTAAACATTTCAAATATAGGCGATCCGGTTAGACTGTAACAGAATGGCTCATATTACTCATATACAATCATTCGATATATTTGAATTGAATCAGGAAGTCAGAACAGATGTTCTAGAATGAGAAAATATTTGGCTATAGGGCCATTGCAGATTCAATCCACACGAGGATTTATCGCGAACCAAAACTAGACACGATTTCAAGGTACTAGTTCCCCATATCCTCGTGGATTTGTCGCAACATAGCCCCACCACACAATTTTCACTATACGGTATTTATATTTGCAAGAGAACAGTCTCACTTACCAAAAAGGTTGGATGAATAGTATCGAAAAGGTGAACATCACACACGTGTATCCTTTTTTGAAAAGTCCTTTCGACATTCTCTTCATAGCTCACTTAAAAAACTATTCAGACTGCAAAAAATACTCAATTTGTGAAGCTGAGTAAAGAGTGCTTACATTTTCCTAGCTGCTACCGATTGGTTATTTCCTTCACGATTATTACCCAATTATTACTCCAACCTGAACAACATTCTCAAGTCCTTCCTTTCTTACTTAGGCTGTAAGGTTATGCAAGGTGTTGTTTCTCGTCACTCGTCAGTAAAATCATAGACAACCACGTGTGCGGGCATAAGGCTATGGACGGGGCCTGTCCAAATAGCTGAGAGCTGAGATCGTGGAAGGAGTAGTTGACACCCTAACTCCTGACCCAGTAATCATATGTGACTAGCCTCTCAACACTTTGGCAAGGCAAAATTATGGACTTTGCTCACAGTGTATGACGTTCTTGAAACTCCAGAGAGATTATCTGGGCTCATTCAGACGAGAAAATAAGTTCATTTTTGGATGCAGCCCACGTGAGTTGTGACAGGCAAAAGTAACTGCAACTAGCCTACATCGGAGTACTCGTTAAAACTGCTTTCAGGTAACACAACAGTACCACAGCAGAGTGACTACAGGGAATACACACATATCCTGCAAGATTCAAGTGAAGGTGTATAGTGGTGTCACTTCTGGTGCATCATCCAGCACCCATAGCTGGCTGTGATAGTCTTGTGAGAGGAAAAAATTAGACCGACTTTCTGATGTACACAGTAGTATATACTACATAGTTGCATTCAAACAGGCCAATGAACATAACTTTGTTTCTGTTTAGAGGGATCATGATGATGTGGTATCACGGAGAACCATATACAGCACTCTGTCAATAGATAGTTTTTGTTTATGATATATATAACCTATTTCAGGGAAATACTGTATCAACCAAGAGGGGGCATGAGGCTAACTTACGCCACTGATATGCACAAACGGGACATGCATGAATGAGACTGAGCCAATATATGGGAGAGATGGGAAACCCATTCGCGGAATACATATACATAAGTGGCTTCCTTGTCCTGAATTGCAAGGCATTATGGACACAACAGTGGGTAAAGGTGTGCAGTGGCAGATAGCAGCGGTTTGTCTTGAACAGAATGAGATATATGTTGAAGAGTAGCATGTAAACCGAGAGTAAAACAGGAGTATACAGGAATAGTCAAGTAAACCGCCAAATCCCTATATCTTGACAGATGTTATGTTTTTCTAAAGTTCCACGCATTCATTGGTTGCGAAAGGGTATTGGTGTTGGTATTGGTGTTGGTGACAGGGCGAAATAGAGCATGGGAACCTGAACAACTTATCAAGGCCCCAAGTGAGCTTCCTGCGAATTGTGTACCATGCCATGTGTGTAATTGGAGAAAGAACTCAACTACTAGAGTGAATTGCTGGGCTACTGGATGTTTACACACGCACAAAGCATGGCGTGAACCAAGGTGAGTGATCTGTTCAGCTGTCTAGCTACCTCTACACAGGCTGCACCTATCCAACACACCAATATAGCTACCTACCAGGCTGTCAATTGTCGGTCACAAATAATGTTTATTGCTCTAGACTAGAGGTTCCATCACTAAGTGAATGATATTGCAACAAGGAACCTTGTGTCAGAGGGTATTGCCTCGATTGATCTGGTTCAGAAAACACTCGGTTACAGCTGCTTGACCATGATTTCCATTGTGTATATTTGCAATGGAGGCCTAATAGGCTATTTAGGATATTCTACATGTCATACAATCAAATAAAATTGTTCATAGAACTCGGCAAAGTTGTTCTTGTGAGTCTTATAATGAGGTTACAATGATGATAAATATTATTAACAATAAACTTACTGATGTATAATTGTATATCACAAAAGGGGAGAATTTCCACCCTAAAACTGATCCAAACTGATTAACCTACAGCATGAATACATTTCGGTGGCGGCGGCCGTTTTGAAAATAGCCGCAATTCGGTTACAGGTCCAATTGAGATAGCCCTATATCTGAGGATTGAAAACAGGATAGTCTAGTGATCTGTGATACAAAGGGAAGCGTTGCCGCTCAGAACTGATTCAACTCACAGATATCAAAGAATTTTGTGACAGGTCAACATGGCTTATATCTAGCAATTATACCACCAGAGTGGAGCATTCCCACCCTTGGAACTGATTTATCCTACAGTAATAAGGAATTGTATATAAGCGGTTGCGGCCATTTCGAGAATGGCCACCATTTCGGTCACATGGCTAATCAGGGATAGCATATATCTAAAATTCATAACACTGTAGGATATTCCATTCATTTATGATACGAAAGTGGAACATTTCCTCCCTTGAAACTGATTCAACTTGCAATACTATCGAATTTTATATAGGTGATGGTGGCCATGTTGAAGATGACCGCCATTTCAGTTACAGGACGAATCAGAGATGTCCCTACTTCCAAAAATTATCACAAGGGGCTACTCCAGATGTGAGCACAAATTTCATGCTTGTTCCATCAAACCCAGAGTTCTCATTATTATCACTGTTGTCATTATTATCTCCATATTTCACTCATCATCTATATTATGTGATCACATTTCAAAATGTATTCTGTTCAATGCCCATTACGTGAATATATCAGTTTGGAGGAAGAACGAGGAGTGTCAGTGCATATGAACCGATCATTCAACCATCTACAGAACAATTAAGCAAACCAAGCCAACCCAAAATCCCCAAGATATGTGTTGTATGATGTCAGTAGACAATTGGTTATAATCATTGTTATCGTGGATTTATCATTATTCGACACGCAATAGATTAGCCGTCCGATGTGTATCATAATGATGTGAATGTCCGTTTGCTCCATCGCCCCATTGTATTAAATACATGTTCCATTACGAAACATCCCTCCTTTATATTATTACGTCTTTCGTTCTCAACTTGCATTGCCTTCCATGTAAATTGCACTCGTCACAATCTATTACTTTAACGGAAATCCTCAATGTTACAATACCAACCCTAAGCAGCTCTGACCTTCCTTCCACAGCCAGCTATCGTTCTTCGTGCAACTATGCGACTGACTGTTGAGAAGGGCGGTACTCGGATGTGAATGCAAAATATTGGTCCCACTGGAGTAGGGATTCATCACGCTGGAACTCAATGTTACCTATGTGGCACATATTGTATTATTAACAGGACGCTTGTCAGGGAGAGAACATAATTCATACAAGACCGACGGAGGCGCTTACCTAAAACATGAACTTATTGTCTGATGTAAATCATCCACCTGAACACGAATTACGGTTATACCTCTGTCGGTTCCTTGATATGGAGGTGCGGGCTATCTTTAGACACATATCAACATACAATTATTTCTTTTCCCCTGCTGTAGTTCTTCAGGCAGAATAAACAGCGAGAAAACCCCATTTATATGTTTGAAGTAGTTGTTGTGGCTCAGTTGATGTACTGAACCGAGGACCCCAAGAATACTATTGTGATGTGAAGAAAACGCATTACCAAGAGGAACATATTAAATCCCAGCTGCAATACTCTGGCTAACTAGTTTCAGTAATAGTAACTGATTCCAGTCTTTAAGCATTTTTGTTACGCTGCACTTTCAAAATAGATCCGCCTAACAAGACAGTATGTGTCATCACTCGTTTTTTAGGAGGCTGAAAATGTGCGCAGATTGCATACTGACACTGGTTATGAATGCGTATTTGAACACCAGACAGCCAGATGGAAATGTTACACAATAATTGTTTACAAATACTTGTCGAAACTTTTCAGTCAGAGTTTATAAGAAAGACTCTCTTGTATTATGCTCGAAGAGAGTGATGAGTAAGCTCTCCTTTAGTCACATGCCATGAATCACAGTAGCTGCATGAAATACAGCCACTCCTACAACGTTGAGTTACTATCAAACCAGGGGTCTGTCAACATTGACAGTAGTGGTCTGATCATATGTCAATGCTTCAGTTAGTAATGCAGAGAATTAATATTCATTTGATACGTTCAGAACGGGCATTTTCTCAAGGTGGAAATTACAATGAACGTGATCGCCTCAAGCGAATTATTGATCACTAACTATATCGTAAATATATAAAAAAATCCACATACGACGTAATGACAATAATTTGAAATACGTTGGAGCGAGTGGATAGTGCGTTGTTGGCTAATTTGCGAAATTGTCGCTTCGCTTAGGAATCGAATGCTATTCGAATTGTTTCGTTGTTGGCTTCAGTACTACTTCCTTGCAATGTTGGTACCCGGAACCAACAGGTTTTTTCTCAACTCCCAGCACCCTAGCCTGAAGGCAGAGGAGTTTATTTTTGTGTATAACGGATCCAAATGTTTAACTAATGCTCTCAGTTTCATCCTCGATAGGCCTAGGCTAGTCCTCGTACGTATGTCCGAGTCGACTGAGACCGTATATTTCATTCCATTATAACTTTTCGCTCAAATGAAAATTATCTCCTGAAGATTCTGAAAATCATCTCTTCGGCATAAGTTATGAACATTCAACTGCTACCCCTAGTTTATACACTGAGTACCGAGACGCGGAATAACCAGAACAAGTTGCTCGAAGGAAACGTCACCACGAACCCGGGTGTAATCAAATGAGAACATCATGGCGGCGCCCATCTATAACTTTCTCCCGCCTGATCTTCAAAGAATAATGTAATATGACAAACTAGGCTGTGTTGAAAATTGGCTAGCCATGATGACGATGCTCCGACGGTTAGGATCTATCATCTTCTTGAGATGTGATGCTGCTATGGAGAATCCTCCAACTCAGTTACGCTAGCAGTTCATTCAGTAGTTAGTTCATTCATGTTTCCAATTAACATTGTAGATCAGTCATGGAAGTTTGCCGTCATATTTATTATGGATAATATTGGCAATTACCATCAGTGCCGGAAATGCATATACATCGTAATCCATAATTCAGTTAGTCAGTATATATGATTAGACTGTTTAGGACACATGATGAACTGTGCCTGAAATCGGACCATCTTAGACTGACATAGAGTATACAACATTGCGATGGCTTGCTGAGATGAAGAAAGAGGGCAAAACAGGATACATATGAACAAAGTCATCATATTACGCATTGTGTCATTCGCTAATGTGTTGTTGAAGATGCCCGGCACGTTGGGGTTTCAGTCATGTAATTGCTCCAAGCGGGTGGTATGCAACATCTGGTTTGAAGAGATCCAGATAAACTTATCCACAAACGCCATGTCCGACGAATATTTCAATCTTGGCATTGTTGCAATGCCCACAGGTTTGTATGAGGTAAATTAAAATATTACAGACATTTTCCAGGGATGATTTAGACAATTTTGGTCAATATAATTGCGAGATTTGACAGCTACATTACCCTGGCAGTATATAAGAGTAGGGTAAGCAATTTACTACGTTCCCTTCTAGAGATATCTGCATTTCCATTCAGACAACCAGGCCTCTCGTAATTTGTATTTAATTATTACTTTTTTCAAAATAACGGCTCCATTTAGGGCAGTCAAAATTGTACGACGCGTATATTAAGCATTAGATTCGAAACTACCAATCAGATGGCTATTATCATATTGGAACACGATTGTCTTGCATAGCTGACAATGTATGCCTATAGCGCTCAACAATTGCTTCGTCGTGTCGACTGTTCGCTACAGTGGGTTTAATGGGATAACCATCGATGATAAATCGTATACTATATATACATACGTATATCCATA
>JAUOBX010057538.1:0-13472 GCA_032360705.1 Eupentacta quinquesemita
AGAGGTCTTAAATGAAATAAATGACCGAAATACCCTCACTTTTATTGCCATTCATAAATACACGAATGAAACAACCCAAAAAACGTCAGAAAAGTATATTTTTCAACGTTTTCTAGAATCACCAAAAACCTCTCCCTAACTGGGTCGATGACGTCACAATGCTAAAGTTTCAAACAACAACTGATGTTGGCGGATCACTAACATTCACGCTGCGGCGGTGCAACCACGAAATACAGTCAAAACGGGGAAATAGCTAGCTTTGTTCAACGGTATTCCTTGTCTAATGACATCGATTTCTAACACAATCCACTGCTTTCGATCCTGGAGATATGTAGCTTTCATCCTCACATTTATTCCCTAAGAACACTTTGCTCCAAACGTTCGCTAACTTCACTTTGCTGTAACTTTCGCCGACTTCTGCTGCGGTTCGCAACTCCCGTCCAGCTTTCCAGCTCCAAAACGGAGGTTAAACCAGAAACTAGGCCTGGAGTATCGGCCTGCTGAATTCGTATAAATGTAGGATATTTTATAGTCATATTCGTGGGATTTGAATAATTGAATCCCTAATGGACCTAAATAAAACTGGCTAGGCCGCTAGGCCCTAGTTATCAAAGCCTACGTTAGGCCTAACTTTGGCTAACGTTGACGTTCGTGAACAACCGTATAGACGGCACTGTGATCGAGTGTGAGTCAGTGATGTAGCCTAGGCTCAGGCTGTGCGCATTGAGTGTGAGTAGTAGTTAGTACGTACAGATGTCAGATTTACATTGTGTGTTTAGACTAGTGTCACACCAAGTAACCAACAACAGCCTGGATTATGGGTGCTAACTACTGTAGAACTTAGCAGCCAAGTATCTACTGGCCTGGCTGCAGTGCAGCTGCACTGGTAGTGTGCTACTGGAACTTTTCAAACTGTCTCATTGTCAACAATATGCTACATCACCATGGCAACCATTGTTCATACTGCTATGGTGTGCAGACTAGTAGTAGAGTAAACAATACAATGCATTGCTCAAACAATCAAAAGGGAAATTCTCCTGAATTGGGAATATGCAAACGATGGTACCCTCGAATGCGATTCGAGACCGGGGTGACCCTAGGTCTCGAATGACTTTCGACCAATCAGAATGCAGGAAACCAATAGAGGTGTTTATGAATGTAGTTTTCATGGAAACTTCCAAAAAAATAATGCCCGGAATGCTGTCAGTTTTGACGAAGATTGTCAATAATATTTTTTGTGTGACAAGTATAGTAGAGAAAATGCCTGGAATCATTTGCCATACTTTCAGGCATAACGCCAAACATTGCTAAACCTGCATGTCAGTATTTAGTTTGTGAATTTGAGCATCACACTAAGCCTGTTTCTTGCATTATTTTCAGTAAGTCATTGTAGAAACAGTAATGGCCTGAAAAAATAGGGATGATTTAAGCTATGAACACCTATGTTCCTGAAAATCCAACATTCCTACTACCATAAAACTCCATTTGTGAAGTGATATCACCAGTTCTAATTTTCAACCGTGTCCGAGGGTCAATTGGGCTAAGTTAAAAAAAACCAGAGCCATATATATTTTACTTTGTAGTAGCCGAATATATTCAATGATTTGAGATAATTAAAATGTTTGAGAGTATGTCATGTTCTTGGCTTGTAGGCAGTCATGTTCTGGGCTAGGCAGTCAGGTTCTGGGCCTATCCAGTAGGGGCCTACAGTAGATTGTTTGAATTTGTTTCTCTTCGAAACCCTCAGCTATATTTTGAAAAAAGTGGCATTATAAATGATCAGGACAAACTTGTGATTCAACCCAATAGAGTTATTTTCAACTAAATTCTCAGAATTAATTTTCATGGCAAAAAATTCGTAAGCGGGTGAAATCCCTCTTTCCCTCCCATTAGCGCTAACACTGGCCAGTGGATATTTTAAAGCAAATTTATCAAACATTTGCAGTGATACAGTTGAAGTAAATTTAATTCTCTTCCCAATGATATACATACTGTTCCTTTTCCGGGTTCGACAGTACAGTTAGGGAATTGTGAATAATAAATGTTTGAAAGCTAATGTGAAGATGAACCATACTCATCACCACCGCACTGAAGTTTCGAAAATAGGTGGCGGTATTGAACAAAACTTTGCTGTCTGACTGTGAGCCAATCACTAACAAAATAACGGCCTGTGAGAGCTACCATCGGGGTGCATGGAACATTATGTATTTCCAGAACATGCATTCTCCCACCGTCCCACGCGACGCTGTCATCGAGGCTCGAGCAGATGGAATAGAACATTTCCGTCATGATTTTCAGTAAGAATTATCACCATTTAGAATTAGGTCTAGGCTACAGTATTCAATCACTATAGAAGCAAATATGTCTGAGCTGGAATAAAATTGCTCTGATCTTCTTCGGATCGATCCGAAAATGGCAATGTTTACATTCGAAGAGTTGCGCGCCTACACACTATCCAACTGTTGAAATAGTACGCGCTAATCGACTCGCGTTCTGACCGACTCTCGGTCGGCTACTACATGTACACGAGGTTGATAGGGTAGCAAACATTACAGAGGCTGAACATTGTTTAGAAGTGGTTGTATTTGTACAAATTTTTATGTTTTTGGCCGGGTGGGGCTCAGGGAATATCCAATTTTAATTCAATCCTAGACCAAATCCTAAAGCTCAAAACAATGGGATATAAGCATCACTCATGTTTTCAAGTGAAAATGGAAAAGAAATTATGCAGAAAAGGGAGCAATGATGAGTTAAACTTCCTATGTCATAATATTCAGGTGATTGAAAAGTCGATGGTAATAACTGTACTGTACGTGTACCGGTTCTGCGAATTTTTGGCTGAATGAGTGTCAGTGCACTTTCACATCCCATATTTTTATCAACTTCCAACAAACACTCGCCATGTAGGTTTCTAGAGAGCGTTCACCCGCGTGTATGTAAATGGGTCACTTGCGTTGCCCGCCCGCGTGCATGTAAACATGGCTTTAATGACTAGTCTGTATTTTATGTTTAATAGTGTTTTGGCATTCACATCCTTCGATGAATTGGTGTTCATTGATAGCCATTGTCAGATGTTTTAAATAAAAAGGTATATATTAAAATGTGGACCTCCATACCTTCAAGAGGCAAGCCTTTTATTGATTCCTTGACCTCAGTCGAGGAATCTATGCAGTCACGCCAGTGTGTGTGTATGTATGTGTGTGTGTATGTATGTAATATGTATGTGTGTGTGTGTGAACACTTGCCTGTTAACAAAATAACTTGACCCCACTTGGATGGACGGAGTTCATACTTGGTATGTTGGTTCCCCATAATGTGTACATGAACCCTATTGTTTCGGAGTCAGGTCAAAGGTCATCTGAGGTCACTAGAGGTCAAATACTGAAAATCTTGTAAACACGATAAGCTGAAATTCAGTATACAGCTTTCTCATGGGCAGTACATGAACCCTATTGTTTGTGGTGTAGATGAGGGGTCATTTTTTGGAAACAAGTGAAAACTTGTGAAAATTCAATATTTCTGCCAATTTTGGCTCGTTAACACTCTAACTCGACCCCACTTGGATGGATGAAGATCATACGTGGTATGTATGTTCCCCATGATGGGAACATGAACACTATTGTTTTTGGTCCAGGTCAAAGGTCATCTGAGGTCACCAGAGGTCAAAATCTGTGAAATCTCGTTAACACAATAAGTCCAGAACGGTTGACCTGATGAAGCAGAAATTCTGTAAACAGCTTTCTTATGGGCAGTACATGAACCTTAATGTTTTTGGTGTAGGTGAAATAAGTGAAAAGTCAGGCAGCTGGTGTTGAACGTTCATAGTAAAGGTACAGTACAGTACATTTACTTAGTGTAACACAGGACCCTGCCATATAAAATGTCAAGGAATTCCTTTCATATGTGTTGTACTGTATGCCTTGTTCATGCCTCTGATGTGTACAGTATACATGTCCATAACCGTGGAACTGCCCAGTGACCTACAGTATAAACAAATCTAACTGGCCAACTCACTTACCCCTTGTTGACCCTTGCACCATTGCATAACATGCTATTGAACATGTCAATCTCACAGTTTTAGCTAACGGTAGTCCCGGTTGGCCACCCCACCGTCCTTCTCATTTTGCCAGGCTAAGAAACCTGTCAAGCTTTCCTCTCACCAAAATCACTCAAAATTTGACTCACCCTTGACATTGATTGACGTCATGGTTCAACAGTTCTAGAAAATTTTGCTACTTTTTGGCATCTTTTTGCAATGTGAATCCTTTCAAAATTGTGTTAAATCGTAGTTCAGATTCACAAACAACTACAGTTTTGTAGGTTTCTTCCGTCATTGAATTTATCCTTGTGGCCTTTCCTTCCAGAACTTGTACCGTGGGCATTATTGGGCAGACTGTAGAGCGGCAGATGTTTCGTGGCATCCCTGGATTGCCTCCTTTGACATGCCTGTGTGGACTGATACAGTAGACTGCATGTAATTGTTGGACCAGAGTGACTGACAAGTGACAACCCTGAATTGAACTATCAAACAATACTCAAGTTGTACTGTACACATCGAGGAGATGGAGCTGTGGTGTTTCAAATGTCAAGAGGGCATCCAAGTGGAAGGTACAAAGGGGTTAGCATTCCATTTGAGACAGTTTCATGCTATTGAGAGCTCTGGAGAGATGCTGATCTGTGGTCAGGATGGATGCATGCAAACATTTTCTCTGCTGAATTCTTTCTTGAGGCATATCAAATTGCAGCACATTGGTGTGGAGAAGAGAATTGAAGAGGATGAAGAAGACAGCAACCAGCAGAATGAGCAGATGGATCATGATAATCATGAAGAGTCTTCTGATGATGAAGTCGGCCCACATGTAGTTCCAGCAGAACATTTGTACTTGGACAATTTCGACCATGACACTCTGAAACAACTGGCACTATCACTGCTCATGAAGCTGAGGTCAACTGCATCTGTACCATATTCTTCTGTTCAGGAAGTGATGAACAGGACCAGGGAAATGTTTGGTAGCACCCTCTCTGCTCTTGAACATGAGATGCTTAGAGTGATGCAGGCACACGGTGTGAACACTGATGCAAATGATGTACGGGACTTATGTTCCAAGTTTTCAACATACCAGAATCCATTCAGTGGTATTGATACCTTGAAACAACAGAGTGAGTATATGGTTGAGAAGTTGCTGCTCGTCAAGCCTCATGAAATTCCTCTGGGTGTTCGATTTGACCAAGCAGTCTGTAGGAAGACTGGTCAGATATTGCAGAAAGCTGTAACAGACACATTCCAATATGTGCATATCCTTGATGTCCTGAGGATGGTTTTGAGCCCAGCCATCCAAAGGACAATTGCAGCTGAAACCATGTCGCCAGCAGGATACATCCAGGGATATCAGGATGGCCAGCAGTTCCAACAGCTTGGATTCCTGAGGGATCACCCCCTTGCATTGCGATTCCAGCTATATTATGATGATGTGGAAGTAGTGAACCCACTTGGGAGCAAAACAGGGGTGCACAAACTTGGCCTATTCTACTACTCCATACAGAATTTGCCTCGATGCCTAAACTCTTCAATGAACAGTGTTCATCTGCTTGCTGTGTGTCACTCCTCCGACTTGAAGAAGTTTGGGTTCACTCCGATTTTGAGGCCTTTCATTGAGGAAATGAGGCAGCTGGAGAGTGATGATGGAGCTGTGCTGGAGTTGAGGGGAGAAGAAGTTCTAATCCATGGTACGCTTGTGTCATTCAGTGCAGACTCGGCAGCCGCTCATGAACTATTGGGCTTCATGAGCCCTTCAGCAAATAAGTTGTGTCGTCTATGCGATGCTACCCGTGAGCAAATTCAACATGATTTCTTGGAGAGCAACTTTGACATGAGAGATGTAGAGGACCATGATGCCTGTGCAGAAGTTGCTGAGGCACGGAGACAAGGCGACCCATTAAGCGGCATCCGGACTTCATGCTCACTAAATAACTTGAGAAGCTTCCATTGTGTGACCAACTTCAATCTGGACATAATGCATGATCTTCTGGAGGGAGTTTGTCCCTACGAGGTGAAGTTGCTCCTCCACACCTTCACTCGCACGGAGCGACTCATCACTTGTGATGAATTGAACCAGAGGATCAAAGCGTTCCACTACTCCAGCAACGATCGGAAGAATAAGCCATCGGCCATCCTACCTGACAGAATACGCAACCTCGTCGATCACAAGATCGGTCAGAAAGCAGCACAGATGTGGTGTCTGGTACGCATGCTGCCCTTGCTCATTGGGGACAGGATTCCAGTAGGAAACAAGCACTTTGATCTCCTCCTGCTCCTCCTGCGATGCATGGACATTATATATGCTCCAGTAACTACCCATGCACAGACAGCATATCTGAAGTATCTCATCCTGGACCATCATCAGCTCTTCAAGCAACTGTATCCACAATACCGAATGATCAATAAGCACCACCATATGATCCACTACCCGACATGTATACAGATGGCAGGGCCTCTGACCACGATGCAGTGTCTGAAATATGAGATGAAACACGGATTTTGCAAGAGGGTTGCTTCCGTTAACTGCAATTTCAAGAACATCAGTAAGTCTGTCGCCTGCAAGCATCAAA
The DNA here is from genome assembly GCA_032360705.1 of Eupentacta quinquesemita. NCBI lineage: Eukaryota > Metazoa > Echinodermata > Holothuroidea > Dendrochirotida > Sclerodactylidae > Eupentacta > Eupentacta quinquesemita. The sequence goes on from JAUOBX010057538.1 coordinate 6,610, forward strand.
TTCTTCAGTGTGCAGCTTTAGCGAATGGTGAGGTCCGGACTGCTTTTGAGTGCAAAGCTGGCTCTTTGGTAGTTGTTCAGTCATTGGAAGGAGGGGAGACGGCTGCTGAGAGCCTGGGTCTGAATTTGGATGAGGAGATTTTCATCGCAACTCATGTTGTGCTCTATGGTACAGACTACAAGACCAACATGTACCTAGTCACAGATGTCAATGGTGGAGAGCCACAGTTTGGCAAAATCTGCAGCATTATCGTTGCACAGCCGTCCGTGGACAGTGTTCACTTTCTAGTCAAGCTATGCTCAAACAACGGCTTCAATACCCACTACCATGGCTATCGAGTTGCTCTGCCCCAAGATCCCATGTTCACCATGAAAGGTTTGTCATCGCTTGTGGATCATCTACCCTTAACTGGCCTGAGGTCATATGAGCAAGCATCCCCAGTCTACCTATGTCCGCGCTACTCTATCCTAAAAACTGAGTAACAGACTAAAGGCGAGATTCCATATGCGGTATGCGGCAAAAACAGCAAAACATTAATTTATTCAGAATGTAATGATACATATTGCCCAAATAAGTTGCATTCGGGTTAAGAAGATAAACATACACTCCATAATGGATGCACACGTGTCCCGCCTATCGATGCGGTAGTTTTGCCGCATGCGGCAAACGGAGTTTATGGATTATCGTTTGAATAACGATACTTATCGAATATTTTTACATCAATTTACACATTCGATGCCCTGGCGCATCATTCTGCCGCGTTTTACCATCAATAATGCCAAACTTGGGCACTGCACACACTACACAGAGGGGAAGAAAAGAGACTGGAAGTAACAACACTCAAGAATTAGTATGGATTGACACACATGGTCATGGGTATGACATTAAACTGCATCCATGCGGAGTGGGGAGGCTGTGTGTGGGGTTAGTCAGTCCCAGGCTGACACCTATAAAATGCACACGTAAGCCGTTATACCTACAATGTGTCTGGCGGGTTGCTCGGCGCCATAAAACCGAGCAGGGCCCCATGGGTTGGGTTTAGGGGAGGGTATGCTGACGGGCTTACTGGATGGGCTGACCGGATCAACTGCTGGCCCACTGGATGGGCTGACCGGATCATTTGACGGGCTTACTGGATGGGCTGACCGGATCAACTGACGGCTTACTGGATGGGCTGACGGTATCCACTGATGGCGCGCTTACTGGATGGGCTGACAGGATCAACTGCCGGCCCACTGGATGGGCTGACCGGATCATTTGACGGGCTTACTGGATGGGCTGACCGGATCAACTGACAGCTTACTGGATGGGCTGACGGTATCCACTGATGGCGCGCTTACTGGATGGGCTGACTGGACCAACTGACCGGCTTACTGTATGGGCTGACCAGATCAACTGACCGGCTTACTGGATGGGCTGACCAGATCAACTGACCGACTTACTGGATGGGCTGACCGGATCATCTGACCGGCTTACTGGATGGGCTGACTGGATCAACTGACCGGCTTTCTGGATGGGCTGACTGGATCAACTGATGGCTTACTGGATGGGCTGACGGGATCAACTGATGACACGCTTACTGGATGGGCTGACCGGATCAACTGACCGACTTACTGGATGGGCTGACCGGATCATCTGACCGACTTACTGGATGGGCTGACCGGATCATCTGACCGGCTTACTGGATGGGCTGATGGGATCAACTGACGGGCTGACCGGATCAACTGACGGGCTTACTGGATGGGCTGACGGGATCAACTGACGGGCTTACTGAATGGGCTGACGGGATCAACTGACGGGCTGACCATATCAACTGACGGGCTTTTATTAGTGGGCTGATGTAGTGAGTGATCATGCGAAAACACATACCTTACAAAATAATGTTTTAGCTGGGTATAATAGACCAGACTGTGGTCGATGCATAACAGTATCTGTTACTGTTAACCTAAATTTATAGAGCCTCTGTCCAATAGCAATGTTTAAAATGTATGCATTGAACCATGTGAAATCATTTACTGTAGTTTATGCATGTAGCTCCTTTCATACAGTTTGCAGAACATCTGTAATCTACATACAAAGGTCTGGTGTATTTGCATATTATTTAGAACACCTATGGGATACTACTGTAAGATTGGGCCTAGATAGGGTAGATTATTTCTTTTGGATGTAACCTTGGGTTATGTACAGTGTATCGTATGCTCTCTAGTAACAATCTGTTTTCTTATAACAATTCATGTGAGAAGCATGATTGATTCATCTAGTTCTTCTTCCAGTTTTAATCTGGGTTTGTCCCCGAAGGTGACCGGATTCACCTCACTCTCTCTCTGCAATCTTCCTCACACCATTCCTCCATTTTGCACGGTTAAGAGCATTCTCCAAACCAATCCTCCAGATCTCCTCCTCCTCCAGCTTTGTCCACATCACCTTTGGTCTTCCTCGCTTGCTCTGCCTTCGCCAACGATCCAGCGAGTCCACCAGTCCAGGCATCCCCCTCAATTCCTTGGTCCTCCTGTCTGACTGTTTCACGCAACGTACAGACTACGCTATGTACCCACAAGTTTGGATTCTTTCATTTGTTCATATAGCCTACGTGTCACTAATTGCTGCTATTTTCTCTTTTCATGTCTGCTGCAGATAATGACATTGACTATGACGTGTTACTTACACTGTCCGAAGACGACATGAAAGAGGTTGGAATCAGGTCATTTGGTGCACGTCGAAGGCTGTCAATGGTCATCAAGGCTGCCAATGGTGCAGCTACAAAGGGTTACTCGCAGGTGAGTTTGACAATCAAGGGCTGTTTCAAGTTACAATTTGACTGAAACGATTGGCTTACATGCCAAGACATACTGCTTGACTCAATTTTTCAAAGTACACACACAACATCTGATATACTGTAAAAGTTTCAATTTTAGCCAGATCCATTTAGTCGGGGCTGGCCCCAAAGCCGATTTTGCGGGCCTCATTTTTCTCGGACTCTTGGAGGTGCCGGCCTTAACTACATCCCTGGCTAGATCAAACTAGGAAATGAGTGCATTGTTTTGTGATTTGCTTTTAAGAAATGCACTAATAATATGGCTGTTGGGGAGTTGTGCTGATCAAAGTTTATTTATACTGTAGTTGGTGCTGAAGGACTCAAGACTGGACTCGTGCATGAACCCTATTGTTTTTAGTGTAGTTCATAGGTAATTTCTTAGGAAATTTCGTCTCAAGTCAAGGAATCACTAAGCCTTTTGGCTTTCTTGTTTCGAAGAACATGGACTCTGGGGAATTCAAGGTCTCGGACTCGCCCCAAACATGCGAAACAATCCACCTTTGTTACATATATTCACACTTGGCAGTCGGGTGCAATTGTTATTATCAACTGATATCAATTTAATATTTGCATTAGCCTGGTATTTAAAGGTCATATTCAGAGGCAAAATATGTCCATATTCTCTCTCCATAGCACAATCATTAGTGAACTATATTGGTGAAGAGTCATTATGTTGGAAAAATAACGAAAAAAGTCAAGTTTCTGGCTTAGTAATCGATGCTTGAAAATGAGCATATTTCAAGCCTAATTAAAAACGCTATGGTCACGTGACTTGGCCGAGATGTCAAATTTTCGGCTTTGGGTAGAGTCGTCCGAATTCAGTATGCGACTGTGGCAATGACAACGTGTGTAGTCTATGAGAAACGCGTAAACAACTTGTGAAAATTCACAACGATTACAGAAGTTTGAACAGCATAGAATTTATAATGAACTGAGGGAACATTTCGTTTAGTTTGTTGTACACCTCTTTAGCAAAAATCGTAACAATCTAGGCTCATTTACTATTGTAAATCGAAAAAACAAAGCATATATGCTGTGGGGCCTGATCACGGATTTCTATACTTCCGTGGGCCTGATCGAGAAAACCGTAGGCCAGTGGCCGCAATTTAGCACACAAGTTAATTTGCTGCAGTCGCAGATAACAAGGAAATAGTGTTAATTAGAAGTTGTGCTAAAATGATGTACAACATGTTTTTGGACAACATTCAGAGATCTACTGTCTGAAATTATCTCTTCATATTGACAGAAAAGGCTTGAAACACGCTTCATTTTTGGCTGAACTCTGAATCGGTAGCACCTGTCTAGCGCACATAGCATGTCATTGTCATAGCATACATACAGTAGCACTACAGTGCACATCGACCAGCCAGCGGTTGCGTGACCGCGAGGCCATCAAAATGTTCAACCAAATAGCGAATTTATTCTGACGTCAACGCTGCTGAAATTTGTTACGGTCACACAATTAAAACTATCACCAAAACACGAACCACTCGAATCAAATCAGACGATACAACAATGATTTTTCTCCAACCTCGAGTCTCGCTCCTTATAATGTATTAATTTCCAACCTTTTTGGAAAAGTCAGGGGCCAGGGGGCACTTATAGGAATAGGAGAGGGGTGATATTTAGAAGCAATACGGTATTGAAATATTACTCATCAATTTGTTTCGTTTTTGCAGCATGATTCTAGTTGCAGCGATGATGCTAGCATCACGTCGGACCTGGATCAACCAGGTTCATCCTCGTGCCAAACATCTCCTCGCACAACAACCCGTATGGCTCCATCACCACATACTGTACCAAGCCTCCCTATGAAGGACAACATGCCGTTGCAGTCTAAGGTACAGTATGGTAGTATTGCATCTGTTTATTTCACCTTTGTTTTAAAGTGTTGGTGCTAAGGGGAGGGAAAGAGGGATTTCACCCTCAAGTTTTCAAAATCCCTCCTAAAAATGAAAGCCAGGGGGAAATTCCCTCCAAAATGTGTTCTGGGGAGGCTGTTCACTGTTACAATATATAAGATTCCCTCTCATCTTCAATGATCCCTCTCAAAATAAATTACGGGCAGGGAATTCCCTCTCAAATTTGAAAGCTTAGTGCTAACACTGGGGAGAGGAGGTGTGGTCTGATACTTATTCAAATGTTATAATCATTGCAGATTTGCAGTGCACGTAATTATCATTGTTGCAGACCACGAAAGCAGTGGTTTTTCCAAGAGTTCTGTCCAAGATTATAGGTCTAACGTTATTCTGATTGGACAAGGTGGTGCCGCTCCTCCGGGTTCAAGATCAATGTAAAATTATCAGTACTTGCGAAACTTTTGCTTATGGAGATTCCCCACCAGTACAGTACCTGAATCAATCAATCATGCGAATTTATAATGCGCCAAAATCATAAAATGTTCCAAGGCGCAGGAACACAAAGTATATATATAATCATCGCTGATATGCCTCATTGAAGAGGTAGGTTTTGAGGGTTGACTCGAAATTGTTGTAGCTGCTGTTCTTGATGTAGTCAGGCAATCGGTTCCATAGTTTGGGTGCATACACAGAGAACGATCGATCCGCGAATGTTACACGACGTGTTCTTAGCTCGACAAGACGGACAGATGTGGCATACTAACAGAGAGTTCTTGATGTAGCAGCAACTTGGAGCATGGCAAGGATATCCGCCGGGGCCTGGTTGTGAAGAGCTTTCTAAACGAGCATTAAAACCTTGTAGTCAATTTGTTGTTTCACTGGTAACCAATGCTGAACATCCATCCCTGTCTATCACAACTGCGATTGTATACTGTAGCTATCTCTCGATAATCATGTATGGTGATGTACCGTAAGTTTATAATCAATCTGTTTTATCGCAGCGTTTTAGCCTGGCTAACTGGCTACCAGATCAGCCGGGCGGAGATGACTTGATCCAATCTCTCAAGAACTGTGTTGTTGTTTCCAGCCAGCAACGCATTCGACTGGTAAAGGTTGCTGTCACTGGGTTGACAGAGACACTTGGCTTGTAAGTATTCTTTATACAGTACTGTGAAATATTAAATCTGTGTATTATGTATGTAAAAACTAAAATACTTGAGCAAATATGCTGTATTCTCTGTTTATTGGTTGGTAGTGTTTTATAGAACAAAGATTTATTAGCACTGAGATGGAAGTACCTTTCCTGAAGCTACAATATGATGGTAAGATTAATCTGATCAGACACTGATTTTCAACGATCAAAATGTGTGTGATTGGTCCGTTCCGCAGAGTTCAGATTCATTGTACCTACGTAAACGAGGCTTAAATGTGCACCAAAGATGCCCAAACAACCAAAACTTGATCAATCCAGGTATTCGTGTCGGAATGACTAGACATGTGCAGGCATGTAAACCACCTACATCTATATATCCCTGCTCATGGTTTTGTGGCAATCTGATTTAATTGAGCCAATTCGACCTCAGATGGGCTCAAAATTAATGAATGTTTTTCAGCATCACAATGCCTGAATACCAATTTGCATACTGTACATCGGGGCAAGTTGATAAGTTAATAAATTGCCCATGGGCCCACACTGGGCCTCGAACCCAAAATTCCTGAACACCCCGAAAGTACGGCTGGTAGACCATCATTATGACCGAACATCAGTACTCTGGACTAAAATTTGTGGGAGAAGCATTTTGTGTGATTTCACATAATAGGGCCCCTGGGCCCACACTGGGCCTCGAACCCAAAATTCCTGAACACCCCAAAGGTACGGCTGGTAGACCATCATTATGACCGAACATCAATACTCTCCACTAAAATTTGTGGGAGGAGAAGCATTTTGCGTGATACCACATGATGGGCCCCTGGGCCCACACCGGGCCTCGAACCCAAAATTCCTGAACACCCCTGATGGCCCATGACCTGGTCATCATTGTGACCAAGTTGCATCATGATCCATCGAAAGATGTGCGAGGAGTAGCAATTTGAATCAATTGTTTACAGATCAATAGATAGATAGATAGATAGACATGCATGATCACAATAGCTCACCTAGCCATATGGCTAGGGGTGAGCTAATAAAA
>JAUOBX010057649.1:2368-13471 GCA_032360705.1 Eupentacta quinquesemita
AAGCATGCTTGTATCCAGTAGGCCTGTACAGCATTCATGCAGGCAAAACATCTATTTCACACAACTGTTCATATTTTCCAGCTGGCTTCACTGAGTATTGTGTCTTCACTCGGAGTGTGGCATTACCTGCTAGGCCGTATGTCTGTCTATTTTACCCAATTGTTCATATTTCCTTCTCTGCTGTGCTCGACTCGTTCGGAATGCTCATCCATCCATCGATGTTAGCCTGCTATACAGACGATATGGTACTAGTTGAGCAATTCCTAAAAATAGAGGGAGCTATTACTCTTCCAAATATATACCATGATCGAATGATACTAACATATCGTCTGCTGACTTTCGTTTGACGAATCCAAAAAAATCATGGGATTCTGCTAATTTATAATCAGGTAAAGTAGATATCAATTGAGAATTTGCATTGGCACGGATACACGATGGACCTATTCGGCAAGATTGTCAACTTAGTACTATGTCATCCACTCCAACGTCCCACCTCAAAGAGTGTGAAATTTCAAATTTCAGGCGAGCGAAACAAAGTCCTACAGGCGTTTGTTTAGGCAAAGCCCTCGTTGTGTATTACGACCATGGTTTGCCGAGCACGTCAGAACTATGCATATTAGCCGATGGAGCTGATATAAGGGGAACATTATCAAACGCCTGTTCCAACAGGCTCATCTGCACTGCATCTTCAGTTGCTGCTTTCAGGGACAAGATTGAAGACGTTCTTCCATCATAGATATTTTGTGTAATTTCCATTGTGAAATTCTTTGCGGCTGCACCAGTGGAAAGTGCTATATCAGTATTATTTATCGGATGTTATTATATTGTCCAGCTTGCCTTACAAGATATTCTGTTCCCCACCTCAGGTGTGGCCATACTTGCTAGGACAGTATCAGTTTGGTTCCACCGAAGCTGAGCGCACTACCATCGATGAGAACACAAGGATGAACTTTGAGCAGATTCTGGCTGAGTGGATGGCCGTGGAGACAATCATCAATCAGCGGGAGAGAGACACTCAGGCGGCCAAAAACTCATCCGATAACAGCTCTGATGTGAGTCACAACCAGTGTTACCAGCGACAGTTGATGGAAAAACGCTAGATTCGCGAAAATAAAACCCCAGAACTCGCTAACTGGTAGTTTGAGTCAATTTAGCACGGATTCGCATGATGAATGGTCACCGATCACAAAATATTTTTTGAATAGCTGATTTGAGTGATAGTTAGACCCAGAAAATATAAAAGAATAGGCTTTATTTTTGGTAAGAATATCCCGAGATAAGGTAAAAATCATAAAAATAATTTTGGATGGGTTTCCAAGTGAGAATTTGGTCTCAAATGTTTGAAAAACAGTCCATTTTTCGTGACTTTTTCAGTTTTGGGAAAAAAACGCTAGGTTTGGCAAATTTATAAAAAAACCGCTAACTCTGGTAACACTGGTCACAACTAACTCAATCTACTGACGTCCACTTCAGTTGATAACTAGACATGTGAAGTTGGGTGAAGGCTGCCGAGTATTCCCCGACATGAATTATGTAAATTTTACCTATGATAACATTCCGATAACTTTATTCCACACCCACCAAGTTTCTTGTGAATCGGACAAACTTGATCATTTCACATGAAACCCAGGAAATAGAAGGCAGCAGCCAGACAGCAATGCACACCAAGTTACCAATTTTTGGATCAATCGATCATCGCATCGGATAGTTAGGGCACTAACGCCAGAAGTTTCTGGAAATTTTGGCACCAGCGAATCCTCCTCGAGTGGATTGCTGTGGATACAATCATCGAAGAGTGGGAGAGATACAACCAGCCAGCCAAGAAATTCGATAACAGCTCTGATGCCTGGACTCAACTCAATTCCCTAACGACTTTGATTGATAGTCTATTTATTCCTTCACAACATTTTAAAAATGCAGAACAACAGGTAGGTAGTTTCAGCTGGTTTGGGTTAACAGGAACTCCTCGACCCGACGCTAATATAGACCATGAGTATATGATTTGGGCTATACTTATATCTTTTCCTACAATTGCATATTTCCGGTAACCCCCTCTCCCCAGTTGTATGATGGGAACAGTTACCATACCCCTGGATGATCATGATCCCAGTCTAGACAGGTTTCTGAATTGGACTACAATGATATATTCTCTTCTTGTGAGGTGTTTGAGTTTGACTACAATGATCTCTTTCCTTGTCTTACCCCCAGTTGTTCGATGGGGGTCAGATACCCCTGGAAGGTCACGACCCATCTCTAGACAGTGAGGTATTTGAGTTGGAGGAGGAGGATGAATATGTCCAGAGTGGCGAGAGACTGAGCTCACTCAGCGAGGAACAGAGAGAGTTTGTCAAGAACGAGGAGTACGTCGTCATTGAATGTCGCAGCCCTCGTCAGGTAAATAGTAATTTGTATTTCCATGGACTTCCACTTCCACTTTTCATCTCGCCTCAACTTGGTTCAAGGAGAGACTTAGTGATCACTTTGCTGTGTGTCTGACCCTCTGTCTGTCTGTCTGTACATGCATTGTGATGTCCCCTGAACCATGTAAGCCCTCTTGCTGACATTTTGTGTGGAGATGTATGGTGGGGAGCTGTCATTGCAGAGCCATTTTCATTTTGAAAGATCATACTGTTAGAAATACCACAGTGCTGGGAAAACTTATACAGCCCTAACTGGAACATCTTGTCATTCATTCGGGATCGAGTTCAATCCACATTCATCGAGTTCTGTTAAATTCCGAAGTCCCCCAAAATTGCATATTTTTTGGCAAATTTGATATACCGTGACCTTGGAATGACCATTGCATTTGTCAGCAACTAATGTAGTCCACATCCAAGTTTTGTTTGGCACTGACAGAGTTGAAAGAATCAGATATACTGAATCGACCTCTGATGACCCCCAAGTCACTTTTCAGTACTTTTTACATAAACAATACTGAAGCATCTAACGATAGGCTAATTCAGACATTCGATAAAAAATGTTCATTCATCTTGGCCAACAGGACACCCTGGAGACTGAGACAGGGCGTAGTCTTGCCAGCGAAGGCCTGGGCAGCGAGGCATCCACTGATGCAGTGATCAATGGCAAGGGTTCCCCCCATGGGAGCGACGAAGGCTTCGGTGACTCACTGAGCCTCGCGGAGAGCACTGACAGCGCCGGACAGCCTGTCCTAGCAGCGCCACAGCACCACTCGAGCACTCAGGACGTTATAGAAGAAGGGGATGAGGAATGGGATGGAGAGGGTGAAAAGGACTCTGGGAAGGGTGAAAAGGATTCCGGGAAGGGGGAGAAAGACTTTGAAAAAGAAGAGAAAGTCAGTGAGAATATGGAGGGTGTGGATGCTACTGGAGTGGATGAAATAGAGGGCAGTATTATCTCAAAGGTAGCTCCCACGGATGATGATGATCATGACACCACAGGAACAGTTGGAGCAGACCAGGTCAGTGCAATACGGGTCGAGATGTGCAACGGTCACATGACCCCGGAGGAGGACAACGACAAGCTTGCGTCAACGACGGAGACTGCCGGGGGCGAGAATGGGGAAGAGACAGGTCCTAGCATGCCTGAGGGTGTGCACCTGGCAGCACCCACAGATGCTGCACCAATGTCACCAGCCTCCTCTAATGGTGGCGTCTATGCGGTGAGTGAAAAAATAGACCCACCTCCACGTGATCTTACCACTAATGCAGGAGTATGGGTCTTATTCCAGGTACCCAGTCCGAAACATTGTTCCAATTACAACCTAATCACTCAAACACCACCACTCTCCCATTCAATGTTGTTATTTGACAAGGGCCCTATCGAATGCACATTGAAGGGTGGTGTTGGGGTTCCAGTGCCATGTTTCCTGCCTTACAGTTGTGCCCCATGGTTTTTGTAAGAGATATTAGTCAGCCAGCACCTCTCAGCATCTTTGTGATGAGATGCTTTCGATGTCTGCATGCCAGCAGATATCTTTCAAACATGACCATAACATTGTTGCTTTATATATAGCACTTTACTATGATGGTCTCAAAATGCTTTACAGGTATCACCCTGATCATGGGGAACAGACACGCTCTCAGACAATCTCAGAAAATAAGTTGTTGCGGCTATGGGCGCAAACTCTACTCTGTCCCCTCACAGGTGCCCAGAGACGCCTGGGGGAGACGTGGTGTGCCCAAAGATGCCTGGGTGAGATGGGGTGTGCCCAACGATGCCTGGGTGAGACAGGGTGTGCCCAAGACGCCTGAGTGGGACGGGGTGTGCCCAAAGACGCCTGGGTGAGATGAGGTGTGCCCAAAGAGGCCTGGGTGGGACGGGGTGTGCCCAAAGATGCCTGAGTGGGACGGGGTGTGCCTAAAGACGCCTGAGTGGGACGGGGTGTCCCCTCACAGGTGCTCAAAGACGCATGAGTGGGACGGGGTGTCCCCTCACAGGTGACCAAAGACGCATGAGTGGGACGGGGTGTCCCCTCACAGGTGACCAAAGACGCCTGAGTGGGATGGGGTGTCCCCTCACAGGTGACCAAAGACGCCTGAGTGAGATGGCGTGTCCCCTCACAGGTGCCCAGAGACGCCTGAGTGGAATGGGGCGATGGTAATGAAGCACCCTGCCCAAGGACGAGTTGGAGTAACTGTCTGCTGTGATTCCGACTCTATCTGATCACGTGTAATACACTCTATTGACTGAGCTAATCATATATCTGTTTATATCCGCTGATCCACAGGACTAGCCCATAAACGAAAATCCCCAAATCTACTTCTGTTATTACCCTTCCTCACTCTACACAATGCCCCCCTCTACTCTGCCTACGGTCACCATTTCTGGCCTGGGAATATTTATTGTCCAATCTGGCCACCCCATAGTCCTCTTTTTAGCGCCAGAATTTGAGACGTTACATCACCTTTTGTTGCGAAGTTTATGCCTAAAATTAATTCAACAAATTTCCTCTCCTTTCCCAGAGCGAGCAACTTGATTCCTTCAGCGCAAACCTGCACCGTATTGACAAGGATGTCCGGAGGTGTGACCGTAACTACCACTTCTTCACCACCGCCAACTTGGAGAAGCTACGGAACATAATGTGCACGTATGTGTGGGAGAACCTGGACGTGGGCTACGTGCAGGGAATGTGTGATCTGGTCGCTCCACTCCTCGTTATTCTAGACGATGGTGAGTTGTATTTGTGTGTGTGTATATGTATGTTTGTCTATGCAACATAATGTGCACGTACGTGTGGGAGAACCTGGACGTGGGCTACGTGCAGGGAATGTGTGATCTGGTGGCTCCACTCCTCATTATTCTAGACGATGGTGAGTTGTATTCGTGTTTGTGTGTATATGTATGTTTGTCTATGCAACATAATGTGTGGGTATGTTTGGGCGAACTTGGACGTGGGCTACGTGCAGGGAATGTGTGATCTGGTGACTCCACTAGTTATTCTAGAGTCTGGATGATAGTGGGTTGTATCTGTAGGTGTGTGTTCGTATGTATGTGTGCATATGTACGTATGTATGTCCATGCAACATAATGTGCACCTATGTGTGCAGGGCTTGATTTTTACAGTCGTCTGATCGTCTGAGATGCCCACAAATCTGTTGGGACTACCAAAATTGTTCACTCGGTAGCCCGACAAGACTAATCCAAGTGAGACCTGCCTGACCTGCAGTGTTTTGATGGATGCCAGGATGGCATTGAATATTACAGATGGTAAAGTAATAAATTAACAAATGAATACCAACTGGAGCAGCCCTCCTTTGATACTTTAGAAAACAAGGCCCTCATCATGGTTTTCACCATGGCTAGACTATACCTGGGCCCAGAGGCATGTCCTAATCTTACCAGAACCTAAATCCTAATTCTGCAGGACACCTGTGAGACTGTTTAGGTGCCGGGTTTCTCCCACAAGTAATGAAAGAAGATCTAGGCCTATGGAAAGATAAGGCCATGTAAAATAGTAAATTAGACATGCTGGCCCAGCCTGTGCATGATAAAATAAAGACATTAGCATGGCCATTTACCAGGCAACTATAGAATTCTTCATTAGGGACCAAACCATGACCGAACAGTCATTGGCTAAACACGTTTCGGACAACTAACGTTTCTTCTGGACAACCAAAAATACAAATATGGTTGTCCGATGGACAACCATGATTAAATCTAATAATCAAGGCCTGTGTTTGGGAGACCTTGGACATGGGCTACGTGCAGGGAATGTGTGATCTGGTCGCTCCACTACTTGTTATCCTAGACAATGGTGAGATGTGCTTGTGTGTATGTCCCAGTGCTGGGAGACTCAAGACCGACTTGGACTGGAGACTGGTCTCAAGTCCAAGCCAAGTCTGGTCTTGAGTGTATGTATGTCTCAAGTGTATGTATGTGTTTGTATGTTTATGTATATCTATGCAACATAATGTGCATGTACGTGTGGGTTAAACTGGACTTGAGCTAGGTGCAGAGAATGTGTGACCTGGTCAGTCAACTGCTCGTTATTCCAGACGATAGCGAGTTGTTCTTGAGTGTGTGTATGTTCGTATGTATGTGTGTAGGTATGGATTGATATTGATAATTCAATGATAGTTCACCCAGAGATGTGTGGACACTGTCTGTTGTATATATAGGCTACAGTACATGTAATGGAAGAACGTTAATAATAGTAATAATAATAATTAAGGGATAAAGCTCAGTTGTGAGACTTTTACTGAAGAATAAATAGTCTCAACCCCAAATTCAGCTGAATAAAGGATGAGGCGTAGCCGAGTCTGTTATTCTGCTGAATTTCGCGTCGAGATTGTTTATGATGCGGTAAAAGTTGAACATTCACGGTTTATCCCTATTCTACAACACCTAAATCGAAGAAACAAGAAATTTCGCTAGGGCAATTCTTATGTTAAAGGTGTTATCAACGGCTACTGCGACACAGTATGGCGCGCATGCAATGAGTTGGTCAATGGGTCAGTTCTCTGCGGTAGAATCCCGTCATGGTGGGGGCGCGCTACATACTGCGCGCACTAAGCCTGGTCGGACCACACTTGCGTTTTAATCGTGAACAATCAAAGCATGAGTGATTGGCTAATGCCTCGACTGAGTGAACTAATTCCTGTGCGAGTTGACTGTTCACATTTCGTATGCATTCTGCGTCCTGTCTGATCGTGTGAGCACGATTTATGCGCCGTGGAAATCTGTCACGGTGGAAGCGCGCTTCATACTGTGCACGCAAAGCCTAGTCGAACCATATTTGCGTAAACAATCAAAACATGGGTGATTGGCTAATGCCTCGACTGAGTGAAATGATTCCTGTGCTATTTGACTGTTCACATTTCGTATACGTTTTGCGTCCCGTCCGATCGTCTGAATGCGATCAGCTGTCTGTTATTGCAAAGATAACAGATAGCCACGTGAAAGCGATCAGCCAACCAAAATTCAGTATTTGAGTTGATGGATAGCGGGGGGTTGTAGAATTGGTCTTATAAACACGTGAATAGGACATGATGTATGTCCATGCTTGCAGATGTTTATATCCTATAGTGATCGACTGTGTCATAACAAAGAATGGATGATAGCAACTGGGTTGAGAGGGTAATGTGGCTGGTCAGCGTGTCAGAGGTAGGCCTCAGAAGACTCGTTCTGAAGATGAGCGCAGCGATCATGCAGTTAACGGTATTGATAGTGCCTTGTCCCAGGTGGAAGGTGCAGAGTCTTAGTCAGGAAATAGGAATTAGGGTGTCCCACTTGTGGATGTTGAAAGTCACTGTAGGTATGTACCAATTAGCAATTCTGAATCACAGGCACTCTCGCGAACGCGACCCTGGACAAGCGGCCCCAAAAAGACATTAGGTACTGAAATTGAAGCTTTATAAGCATTTTCAGGTATCCTAAAGTGTGAAACGAGTAGGATAAGGGGTAATTATGGCCTTTTGGAAAAGAAAAAAACCCAGTTCTTTTGGACTGTATTTGACTGTATTTTGACTGTCCTCCACTGCCTATTGGTCGTCTCAATGACCGCGAGACGCCCCTCTGGCTAAGAAACTGGGAAGTGGTCAATAGGTTTGACAAGTTGTTAGGAATCTCGCGTAATATCTGAGTTGCAGATACTTACTAGGTTGGTCACAGCCAAGCTCTTGTATGGATCCTCCATTCATCCCTGCCCATCATACAGCCATCAATCTCTCTCTTCCTGCTCCCTCAGTCCATCCTCCCTTTTCAGGATGTCAACAAATGTGTAATGTTGTCTGCCTCTGTTCCTCCTGCCATGTGTTGGCTCCCAGAGGATGAGCTGGCTAGCATGAAGATCAGCGTGATGGTGGCAATGTCCTACAAGTGACACCCAACTGTATGTTCTATATAAGATGGAAATATTCAAATATATTGCTCATTTTCCAACCCCAGAGGCCAAGACATATAGTTGTTTCTGTGAGCTGATGAAGAGGATGACTAAGAACTTCCCCCACGGCGGTGCTATGGACAATCACTTTGCCAACATGAGGTCTCTCATACAGGTATGTTCTTATATGCCACTACCAGTGATGGAGGACTCGGGACCGGTCTCGATCTGGAGACCGATTTTGAAGGTCTCAGACTCTGATGCTAGGGACTCGGTCTCGGCCCAAAGGACTCGGGACTCGGTCCGAGTCCTTGTCCGAGTCCTTCACTGGTCTTTTGCAAGCAAATATCTTGGTTATTTCACTCATAACAACACAAAAGCATCGTAGTGAACATGCTAACACCACTGAGATGACAGCAATGATGTATCCAGCACCTTGACAGAGCCTATTCGTATTTTTGAATAGCTTAAGCTATGTAGGACCATACACACACATCAGTGAAATCTGATAGTATACATTTTGACTGGAATGCTGAGTTTTTATAAGGACTCGGGGACTTAACTGGGGACTCGAACACAAGGACTCGGACTCGAAGCTGAGGACTCGAATGCTAGGGACTCACTGGCCACTCCTCGCTTCTCTCTTTGTTTAGTTGTATCCCCAAGGACATGGGTGGCTGGGTTCACCTTAACTCAAACAGCAGCCGCCCATACCGTCTCACTCTCATACAACATTGCAGGTCTCACTCAGATCTGATGAAACTTGGCCTCCCACCTTCATGGAGAGCCTTGAAATTACTTCCATGTTGTTCACGACCAACTATAGAACACATTCACCAATTTTCATTGCAATTTGACAAAGTTAGGCTCATTCCCATACAACATTGCAGGTCTTACACACATCTGATAAACTTTGCCTTCCACCCTCATGGAGAACCTTGAAATTACTAATACATGTTGTTCGCGACCAACTATAGACTACATTCACCAATTTTCATTGCAATTCGACAAAGTGAGGCTCACTCCCATACAACATTGCAGGCCCACACAGATCTGATCAACTTTTTCTTCCACTTCCATGGAGAACCTTGAAATCACTTCCATGCTGTTCGCGACCAACTATAGCCCACATTCACCAATTTTCATCGCAATTTGACAAAGTAAGGCTCACTCCCATACAACATTGCAGGTCTCACACAGATCTGATAAACTTCGCCTCCCACCTTCATGGAGAACATTGGGGTAACGGTAGCGATATGATGCACGATAATGGTTTGGTGTCACAGTCACACAGGAGCATATATACACATAGATCACACAAACAGTGTGCTTATGGAGCAGAACAATTTTCCGAACTAAATATTGCATACTCATATAGGGCTTTTTCATGTCAATGACATGCTCAAAGCACCCCACGAATATTTCTTGCTTGCTGTGCCACTGAGATGTTATCGATAGTGTTCCTCTTTTTGTTGTTGACAGATTCTAGACTCTGAGATGTTTGAGTTGATGCACCAGAACGGGGATTACACTCACTTCTACTTCTGCTATCGATGGTTCCTGCTCGACTTCAAGAGAGGTAGGTTTAATATAGTGCGGTGTATAGAATTCACATACTTCAGGAATGGGAATTCTTGACACTACGAGATGTTTATTTACTTGGGTGGTCGTCCTAATAGTCGGTGTTTTGATGAAAAATTCTGGTGGTCAGCAGTCCACTGTAAAATCTCTGTGAGTCGATTCTCACCATTTTTCGAAACCGGCTGTTCCGGTGTCACAAAACACTGACAGTTTGCGGTGCATCGGTACACCGCAACACACTAGCTGAATATGACCTGACATTCAACAGTATCCTATCTACATATTAGGGGTATGGCAGTGCTGGGGAATAGACTACTTCCACTAAGTCTTCTTGTCCAATCTGAAGTGTAACATTCTGTTATTTGGTCAGAACCAACTATAGTCCACATCCACCAATTTTCTCTGAATCTGACGGAGAAGTCACAAAGATCTCACACGAATTTGACATCGAGTGACCTTGAAATTACCTCCAGGATGGATCCAGGCCAAGTTATGTAGAGTAACCTTTTTGCAGCTCATGGGGACGTGGCCTAGCATGGTTCCTGGATGGAGGGACTGCTACAGAAGCTAGGTCTAGCCTAGTCACTCGGTGGAGGCTTGGCAGATATGCTAAGATGCCTTCCCAAGTATGTGCTTCACATTATGATGAATCATGGAGTGAATACATGTGCGGAACTCTAAACACTTAATGCTAAATGTGCAGAATTATTAATAAAATACAGTCAGCATGACCAGTTGTCATAGGTGCGAACACTCAGCTTTTACGATTGTATGCTGCAAATTATCACATGGATCTTTGGGTACCGCCTGAGCAGAGAGTGTCTGACCCCATATCTGCTCAGACTACAGCCCCGCTGTCAAAGTAGAACCTTTGGCCTGTAAGTCATTGATCACCTAGCCAATCCCCAGAGCGTAAGATTGACTGAGGCAGTAACTCAACAACTGGCATACAACAATTCAGGCCTGTTCCAGGGTCAATTGATGCACTCACTCATAGTCACAATGGGTCTTGTAGTTTGGGTGTACCATGGTTGGACTCCTCGAAAAAAGAAAAAAAAATCTGTTCAACCATGATCTGAGCGAGTGCTAAGATCTTGGGGTTCACTGGTCGTCTGTCAGATGGGGACGTCAACAGTGATGAAGTCGAGTCCGAGTCCCTAGCATCCGGGTCCGAGACCGAGTCCTCAGCTCAGAGACCGAGTCCTTGTGTCCGAGTGCCG
>JAUOBX010057760.1:0-19778 GCA_032360705.1 Eupentacta quinquesemita
AATGTTAACATTAATTTCACCGAGAAAATATTATACACTGTTCAGTTTTCTTCCTGGAAAATAAGACAAAAAATCTTCAGGAAGGGTTCCTCACTCATCACTCAATCATCACTCAATCCTTGCGCTAAGAAAAACTCTCTGTTGTACAACCTGCATCGGTCGCCGCAATGCTTCAGTTCAGTCTGCAACTTTTCGGGGTGCGGGCCAAGTTGAAATTCATCAAATTAGTGGAAGGCCATGCCATTGGCATACCCAAGATGTTTTGGTGGTCAGAAACCGGGGAGAGGGGTCTTACAAAACAATCCAGCTCCCAGAGAACGGCTCAGTTGCAAAATGGTGCTATCAATTCTGCTAATTACAGTCCCCATGAGGCACCCTCAAAACAGATTTGTTACTTCACCAAAATCAGCCTATGTTTAAAACTAATTTCTCGCACTTGCTGCTGCTAAAAAATGGGGAGAAGACCAAATGGAGGGTCAAAGTTACTCCCAATAACTTTGTCCACCTGTGGAATATACTGATAATTCACTGAACCGTTGTTGTTTTGTGTTCCAGAAGAAACGTCACAAGAAGCAGAAGAAACACCCTGCAGCATCTAGCAGCGGGAGCAGCAGCTCATCGAGTGAATCAGAGTCTGAGCAGGTCAAGGGTATACAGGAACATTACTGAACATGGCCTACTAAATACCAGTAGGCCAGTCAAATACAGCATCAGGGTCTTCAAATCAAGCACAGAAAAGAAGAGACATCTGGACAGTGATTCTTAAATGTCGGATACTTAAATTGCCCTTCCCTGATGGCGATGACAAGCTGGAAGCACCTCGATGATATTACCTCAGTGATAGGGGAGGGGGGGGGGGGGATCTCTCAACTCCAAGTTTGAGACAAAGTCTTGAGCTCCTGAAACCGAGTCTTCAGCTTGCGAGTCAAGTCACATGGTCCAAAATCCCTATGCAAATTCGCTTTTAGGCTAATCATAAACATAAAGGATCTGCCATAATGTTGGATGAATTATTGTTATCATCTGAGAAGTTGTGGCATATCGAATACGATGCTTTTGTATTGTTATAGGTGGAATGAGAAATAAATAATCAATTTGTTTGCCATACACAAGACTCTGACCAAGTGATCAAGTAATTCGGGTATGCTGAGTTTTTATAAGGACTCGAGGACTTGGACACAAGAACTCGGTCTCAGACTCGGAGCTGAATACTCGGATGCTAGGGACTCGGTCTCGGATTGGCTGGACTCGACTCCATCACTAGTCACTTGTGAGGAATGATGCTGCCTTACATTTACCTCATGGTTTCTCACTAGTGATATTTGATGCATAAATCTTGTCTGATCCAAAATAGCATAGGGGGTGTGCTGATAAAGAAAGCAGAGAAAGTTGCTTGTTCTTGTCCCTGGTTGGGGCATGTTGGTTTCTTCTCTGGGCATATAGAATCACCTCACTTGGTGACTTTTGTTTGGCCTGAATTCTAATTCCCAATCATTTGAGTTCCGACTGCTGGTGCATTCTAGCCAGGAATGGAGTAGTCTAGCAAATCCAGGGTCTGAGTTCATAGCTTCCAAGACCAAATCCCCAGCATCCAACACTGATCCTAGCGCCCTTGGCTGTGTTGAATACCTGGTGCAAGCCCCTGATCTTTAGGCAGTGGATTGATCCCATCATCTGGGAATTTAACAGAAGGTTTCCCTATCATGTTGGGTGATAATACAGTACCAGTAAGAAGTGCAGCAGTTCTCCACAACATGGTGTCACATAATTCTTTCGGCGGTGGGGGTTGAGGGCTGGGGGAGGGGGGAACTGGGTGGAGAAGAACCCTGCACATAGATGGGGATTGATCAGGTTGTTTGGATTCGCTTCACTTGTAGTTAACAAGAGATTGTAACAGTAATAATTCCTGTATTTATAATATGAGTGTGCCACTTATCCAAGTTGTATACAAGGAAATAGAAAGAATAAGGTTGTATATATATTGGTAATGTACATACTACTATTTAATTTCCTTCCTTTCTCCTTTGTAAGAACTGCCTGGTCACTTAGTTATCTATTCCATCAACCCTCTCTAAATTTCCAGCCTCCACATTATGGCACAACATGAACTAGTGCTTCTAAGCTGATAGTGTTGGTCACCTCACAAGCTGATTCAAGCCATGCCCTCAGTGCGCTGCATTTCAATACCCCACCCCGCCCCCCTACTATCACACAATTGGGGAACAGTACATCTGGAGTGCTGCAGTATGTGCCAAGTGTTCCTTCCTATCGAAGTTGTTCAGACAGAGATGACTTCTCTTACCTTTGGAGAAATGATTTTAGCTTCTACATCTTTGAAATTTGTTTTGTTCAGTAGTTTTTCATTTGCAAGTATTTTTTGCATTTTTATAATTTGTTCATAAATATGTCAAAGAAGTTCAGGCAATAATTTGCTTCACTCATGTGGGAGAAGTGAATGAGCTGGCTGTTATCGGGGGATATTACCCTAAATGATGTATCGGGGCCTTCAGGGTTAATCCAGTTACTTCACACCATACTATCTATTTCTCATCGAGGTTCAATCAGAGAAGTTGACAAAAATTCGGAAATGTCATAACAGCCGCAGTAGGAATGGCCTTTTTCTTGGTAAATACTTGATAATTTGTTATTAGTGTCCATACATAAATCAGTTTGGAGGGTTCAGGTGCAAATTTTCGAATTATTTCATAATTTGTTCCAGTATTGATAGTTACTTAATAAAATACACTGATTTGGGTTGTGATTAGATAAATAATTTAACAAAAATGTTCCAAAGAGTAAGAAATAGATTGCTTTCTGTTTTAGGAGGCATGTTGGAAATTAGTTGGTTATTCCTCATATTTTGAAAGTCAAGGGTAACTCTTGAAGTATTTATTGTTCAAAATAATACATTGGTTTACATGATTATTAGCACTGTGATTGCTAGTTCGAAGAGCTGAGCATTGCGAAAATGAATTTCATATTTGATTTGATAGTGATTTCCAACTTGTTTGTAATACTGTATTCACACCAATGAACACCCATGGGTGTGAAAAATGTCTGTAATAGTGCCACATCAGAGAAATAAGAATTTGTCTCATGGACAATGCCTAAGTGATTTTGGCCCCAA
Source organism: Eupentacta quinquesemita (assembly GCA_032360705.1). Taxonomy (NCBI): domain Eukaryota; kingdom Metazoa; phylum Echinodermata; class Holothuroidea; order Dendrochirotida; family Sclerodactylidae; genus Eupentacta; species Eupentacta quinquesemita. Next base: position 3,128 of record JAUOBX010057760.1, read on the forward strand.
GAAAAATAGTTCCAACAATCTTTCATTGGGTTAATATCATTTAACATATTTTTCGGAGCGTTCATTTAATAGAAAGGCCAAAAAGCCCACCATTTCAGGTATTTATTTCACTAAATATGGTTATTCTGTCAGAGCCGTTTGCCAATATCACTATACTATAGTGTTTACAGGAGATTTGTACAGTATTTCTTTGGGGTGTCGAGGAGTTGAATGAAAGGAATTTATATCTTGTAAATATTGCAATTGCTGGTAAGAATACAAAAACGTATAAAACACATTTGTTTTTCAGTCTTCATGATTTCATCACTAGCTCATTCGGCAAGGTCATAATTGGAGGCAGTGAGAACATCTCAACATTTCGCGAGATGTTCTCACCGCACAACCAACTTCGAAGGCAGGTTCCTCCACAACGGCTGACCTGATTTTTACGGAAAAGGTACCGATGAGTAGCTGAGAAATTACTCTATAATATATAAAAAATGAGAAGCGCCATTTCATGAGGCCTTTAAGATGAAAAAACTACTTCTACTACAGCTGTCCATTGATAGACGATGATGACTGTCATGCTGAGATGAAGTTAGAGGCAAATCCCACCGCACAATAGCAGCAGATTCATCCACACATCATGCACACATGACCAGAAGGCTGAGCTAGTCACCTTTTGTGTACTCAGTGGTAGTCCTTCAGTCGCTCCTCAATGCTGTAGACTGACTTCCTCATCGATCTTTTCAACTTGCACCAGTCTATTGTGTCCCATGTGATATTTCAACAGTTCACATTGCTGACTACAGCGGATGCAAATCTGGGTATCGACTCCCCCTGTCATGAGGGCTTTAGGTGGCAGCCAATTATCCACATTTCCTGAAGGACATATCCTCCAGTTTTAACACATTGTGTCCCTGATATACCCTATGGAAGTGTGTCCTTTTTCAAGAAATGTATTTCCCATCGAAAATAACCCTAGCTTAGACCATAACTGTGCTAACTGGGTTGGTGTATCAAGCAATCGATATATGAATATGGGATGTGATATTCCTTCACATCATATCAGGTATATAGTTTGTTAATAAACAGTTCGCTACACACGAAGGGCGGATTATTTAATAAAAAGAAACAACTAAATCCGGCGCGTTTCTTACAAATATAATCTATAGGAATTTACAACGAGCGGTGTTTTGGATGAGTTGCGATCAGTCTCGTCAGTCGGCAGTTAATATAGTGGTGGGACTAACATCTGGGAAAGTTCCTGGGGTTCATTGGTCGTCTGTCGGATGTGGATGGTCCGATTGGAATCAGGATGTAAAAATCCTGCTATTTTCTTTTCCCTTCAGATCAGTAGGAATACCAGTACTTGGGAGAGGAGAATTGGATGGAAAAAGTCGATACCAATTTTGCCCCCAACTTAGCAGGGGGTTGTGCGGTATAGAAAGTATCAGTTTGAAATGAATAATACTGCAACAGTAATGAATGACCTAATCAGTCTAATAAACTCCTTCGGTGTTTGGCAATCAATTTGACAGTATTCGTTGTTACATAAAGCCATGGTGATTTGGGATAACTATCGACAATCTAATGTAGATCAATGATGTTAATATGAACGAGCGGGCACTTTTAGTAGTAGCACAGTTGATCGTCCACAAATGTCTGAAAATAAAACAGCATTCAATAATCCAGCATGCTAAAATACGTTTCTTGTCTCATTGTCGTTACATGTCCATGTTATCACTGTAATTGACCTCTTCAAACAAATACACTGTGTTATGCCAAAACGAGTTAATGATCATCACGTTTTTCTTCTTGCTATTTTCTGCGACATACAGGAATATGGTGTGAAAAAATGAAGATGGCAGGTCCGACTAACTGGGTGAAATTGCACTGATGTTTGTTCGGGCGATAACGTTCCGCCATTCCATTTGCTTGCACGCTTGTTCTTAAACGCAGGAACATTAGGCTCTCGTCATAGGGAGGCTGTACCCTTACGGTACTAGTTGAAAACTATGGAGGAGAGAATATCAAGGGTTACATGAGAGGATCGAACCAAACTGAATATATTTGAAGCACAACAGGCCAGTTATTGCGAGTTATTGAAAGGGAGCAGCGATGAGTATGACTATTGTCGTCGTTTAGGCATGAATGCATCGAGGAATGAGGATAAGGAAATGACAAAGTTTGCTAACTAGTTTTCTCAAATTAAACTATCGACTTGATGGAAAATCATCTGAAGTTGTTAGAGGAGGTAGCAGGGTATTTCGGGCTTTGGCATTGAACACTCTTTTCAACACTAATTTGACCACCCTTTTGGAACGCCTTCTGATGTCTGTTCAAACGGATATGATCTATTGCTATAAGAAGAGACCAACTAGGTACCCTAGAAACCTTGATTTAAAGAGAGATCTGAATGGGCTTCATTATACTTGTGCTTTTATTTCTAGCAATTTCGATGTTCATGCCAATATCGTTGATCCGTTCCTCAAGCCCCTAATAAATACTCACTCACAACGCGTACATTTCGTCGAACCCTCGAAGTTAGTCTAGCTATTTTCAGTCGTGCACGCTTTGGCTCGGGTCACGTCATACGGATCAACGAGGCTCAAAACATACTAACACTAATAAACTTTGTCACAATTACTTCCACATGATACTAATTATAATACGGTTCCTCTTATGCTGGTAGAAGATCACTGTTCATCAGGTGTATGGAAAATTGCTCAAGTTTATGAACTGGACGGAGTTAGAACTTAGTTAGTACGCAAATTCACGGAGCCATATCATTATTGGGTTTCTGGGGTTGGTGAGCAGGCGTGAACGCCCAAGCGTATCTATCTAAACTAATCAAGGGGTGAACAACGACCAGTTGGTACAAGTCACCATGGCCCAAATTGGATAGACATTCAAATTGAATAATTCTGATTCTGATTCCAGTGGGGTCAATTCCGGCAGGATGAAGGCTACAGTACGTCTATTCTAATATCAAATTACAAATACATACCCGGTACAACACGTGAATGTTTTAACATAGTCATCCATATCAGCTCAATTGAATTCGAGCTTTTTGACAATTATTATTAGTTTTGGTGATGTAATAATTCATCAGTAAGCGATAATATGTTTGCACTAGGCTAACTACATACATCTCTGAGATACATCGCGGCAATGTCAAGCGCATCATTACCAAATACCAGATATAGTTCGATATTCATCAGCGATTGGGCACAAGACTCGATCAAATGTCGTGCAATATTGGCAGGGCAAACTTTCCCGTTGTTGAATGAATTTACGGAAATTATTAAACCTCCGCGCACGTTGTTCTCAACCGATGTATAAGCAATCAAGGCCTATTTACACAGGAAGCTCAGTAGCGCTGTACACGAGTGGAGCGGATCGCCCCTGGTCTCCAGGCACCTCTGACTGAATTCGGATGATATGTCACTTGATGGAAATACGGAGCAGTGGTAAAGAAACAAGGTTAGTTTCGTTCCTTTTCCGGTCCTGTGCCTGACTGACGAGTATTCTGGCCAATACAGGTCTGCAATACTTCCCAGCCGTGTATTGTCGAAGAGTAAGTCGCAGGAGTCATTTGAATCATACGCAATGTTTTCAAAAGGTTTTTCATGTTTGAGGATCTGTTCGCCTCTCATAATCAATGACTTTGTAATGTCTCAAATAGTGGCAATCGTTGAATGTTAATCACCTATCACGTTCATCGCAATATCTTGTCGTTTTCCTGCACGAAATTTGTAAGATAATATAACTGGTGTTTGGATTTAATGCAAAACAGAAAACATGCGCTAACGTGTATTCTTCATGATACAACTCGGTACAAAGCTGAGCTTGACACGACCTCGTTTCGTCTGATATCACTTCTCCCTATACCAGACTGATATATCACTCTTTGTGGAGACATGTGCCTAAGTAAGCTTTATAGATCGGTTCTGTACACCTTGCTCCCTTTTAAAGACCCATATATACACGGGGCACCTCGGGTTGGTCGGACATTGCCACCGTCCAAATTGTCTTTCCCAATGCGCCAATTCGTGAAAACATTCTACCAATAACCATATATTCTGTTTGCTGGTAATTAATGTGATCGGAATCGTAAATTGAGCAAATCCAATGAGTGACCGACGGGGCACAGTGAAGGGAAATATATGGAGTGATACTGAACGACCATGTCAAATCTATCAGCCATACTTTGACCTATTTCAACGAAGCTGTTTACATGTAGTGGACAGATAGTCAACTTGCTGAGTTTGTTTGCTCGTTTGATGTAATCCTCCCTTGTGGGAACTCGATATACTCACGATAGTTTTGGGATAAGAACACTAAGCTAGCATCAGGGCTCAATTTAACATTCATGATCGACTGATCGACGGAGAGCAGAAGAGTCACTGCAACCCATGAAGCTGGAGGACAATTTTCACCATCCAAGCTGGGTCTTGAAACCACGACAGGTCGGTCAAGTCCGATGCAGATTTGACTGTTTGATGACATGATGCCTTGACTCAGGTAAATACAATGCAAACTAAAAATCCTAAGTGTCCTTGTAAAACTTCTGAGATTGTCTATTTTCAATCCAGCTAATATGTGACTATCAGGTCATTCGACGAACACAAAGCATAATATCAATCAGTTATATGTTACATTTCTGCAACTACTATATAGATTATACACTGGAATGAGAATCATTTGACACGAAATTCTGTGTTTTCGACATTTTGAGTACTTGATCACTACTTGCAGCAGTAGACATTTCACATTTAATTTTTGCAAGATTAGGGTATTTTCACCGAAATTATACGAACTATCAATTGAAAGGGACCATTGCATGTGAACATGTAGACAGAGTATGATTTTTCGTGGCTGGCGTTTTGTTTTGATTGATATTTGTAATAAATTCGCGAGATAATTAACATTCAATGAGTTCATCGAACACAGGAGTGGTTTGGAGCTTTGTGTGAATATATGAATATGTGAATGTATAACATTGAAACGTTTTGATGTTTTGATGATTCTGCTGATGTTTTTCAGATAACGTTTAATTACTGACGAAGAGAATAGCTAAGAAGATTTGGGTACGAATTACACTGGATCACTTCGTTCACAGCTTCTTATCTACATTTTTTGAGTAATTAATAGGCTCATGTGGATTTATGGAACGCGGAGTCTTCACCGCGTGGACGGTCACTGAAATCATTCAAGTTTTGTCTGAATGTAGTGATCGTCCTGAAATGTCGGTGTTCATTGCATCCTCGAGCGCGATCTCTAATAAATTCCAAATCGCGGAGAAAGTTTATAATATTTAGGGGAAAATCTAACATTGTGTTTTCAGATGACTGCATAGCATGGCCGATAGGGAAATGACCGTTTATTCGTTGACAGGAATCTTACGCGCGAGAGCTTGCATTTGATTGGACTATGGTCAGTGAATAATTGGTGTCTTCTACGTAGGAAATGTGGATCTTTGTTGCTATCTTCGTAAAGGTCATTGACATAATACATTGTTGAACGTTCCATGATTTTTTGCAGTGCAGGGCATATATATGGTTGAATTAGCCTGACATTCATCCACTTTATTCTACTGAGATCGAAATTAATCATTATCGACAATCTCATTGCTACACTACACTTTATCCATCTATTATATATAGAAGGTGTATTACTAAATACAAACTTCGGCGGTCGATCAACTATAAACTAATCAGGACTAGGGTAAGTTTTTGCCAACCACAACATTTATCCCGAGACGGTGCGTTGTGGCTCGAGAATGCATGGTGTTTAGGAGTTAATGTATGGAATGAACGGAACGCGTCGAAAACGGATCATGATTATTGCACAGATCGCGAACTCACTTCAGGACATTCGAGAGCCACAACACTTACATAGAACGCGTGGTAGAAGGTATCACGGTTATTACTATTATCGTGAGCTTCAGAACCTCCAGGAGCGGAGGAGTCGGAAATAGTCCCTAGAAACATTTGGGGGTATATCTGATGCTCTGATTGATAGGGGACTGGAATACTTTTCACCCCAACCTCTGAAAGGGTATTGTTGAGAATAAAAAATCATCTGAATTGGGGTTATTCTACCTGATCTTAGAATTGTGGATAGAAGTAGGACGTTGCGGAGTATTTTGTGGGCATCATTCAGCTAGAAATGAACCCCCTTCCAGCTCAAAATCGAAACGGTCATAGTGTATCGAATTGCTAACGGGGTGAACGAATAAATTGTCAGCCTTTCAGCGGTGTATAGCTGACGCCGTTACCTGTTGAGAACTTCTGGAAAGTTCAAGATCGCTGGAATTGGACCCAATTGAATGTGTCAGTCAATTAAAAAAATGAGCACCGGTGAGCCACCTACATAAAACGCGTCGTAGAGGGTATTATGTTCATTGCTCTGTTCGTGAGCTAGCTCCAGAACATAATATAACAGCCATCAAACACACACGGTAAAGATGTACATGTGACATGTATAGGGTGGTACTTGTAGTGGCGAACTCGTTCGATAACTACTCATAGGCAGGGCGATTGGCCCCATCGGCCACTCATCGGAATTACTAAAGTTACGCACCACTGACATATACGAATTTGGTCGATTTTAACCCCTGCATTTGGTTTACAAAAGTTGAGGGTTGAAACCAACTCACCAACCTCGGGTTCCCCCCAAATATGGGTCTGTAAATTGTACCTAAAAGTTCTAACGCTCTCCCGTCAATATACTCCAATTAAGTAAATGTTTTCTTACAAGGTGACATTTCAAGATCACGTTGAGGTGACAAATTGTGTCGATCTCGAGTGGTGAATTTGTGACCTGATTGCTAGAAACATCGGGAAATGTCCACGAATTGTTTGATGCGTCTTATTTTAATAAATGGGCGTAACTGCCCAGTTACGCCTATATGATCCACGAAACGACTTGAAACAAACCTGAGATGCTCAATTAGGGCAGATGCTACAGTTTTATCAGGCGAGTTGCGTGGGACTAGTCGAAGTTAGGGTGAAAAATATTCAGGACGCATTATAATCGCCTGGAATACGAATGTTTTGAGGGTTTCCCGGCAAGGATTTGTTCAAGGTATACGATATTTAACATCAGCAGAGTGCAATATATGTCATTGGAGAACATCGTGCACGATGTCTCATTGTCAAGCATGTTGTGTGTGACATAAACACACCACACTTCATGAATAGCCTGTGTGGAATTGTGTATCGAGTCTCACCCGATGAAATAAACGGGAACCCATCGAATCCCATTGAACGATGGGGAACGGGTCTCGTACGTGCAAATTTAAGAATTGAAACACACCTAACGGGATTCCATTGGCTACAGTATGTCTCCAATGGGATTGAACTGCCAATAAAAACTCTAACAGGGTCAGTGGTAACGACTCATTTTCCAATGAGATCCTATATTGTTATTGTATTAGCACTACTTAGATCAATTATTGAGAACTATCTAGAATAATAACAATAACATTACTTCTCGATGCACTTTGAAATAGGTTAGATATGTAACACTGATATATTTGATTTATAACATATAACAGTGTAAATTAAGTTAGACCCATATCTCCTGACATTTCAATATCTGTTGAAGCTCAGCAAGTTTTATTGCGAATTCGGTCAATACCAATTAAAGCACATGTATGCCTCTATTTTTTTGTAACCGATCTCTCGAGACAAGATACGTGAGGCTAGCTAAATATAGAGTACAACATCTAACGCCTCACCGTTGCCTGGGAATATAGGTGTTAAGGTTCCGCGAGTATATGAGATCCGTGACATCTAATAAACTGATAGAGATACTCAGTTTAGTGGCGTCGACTTTTCTGCACTCACTGGTATCTTCGCCGGTTGCCGGACAACTCACACCCGGACAAATGCCACCCGGACACTTGCCACCCGAAGCGTGACCCTAACCTTTGACCCTGACCCTAACTCTGACATTGAAAAGCAATTTGTCCGGTTGGGAATTGTCCGGGTGCCAATTGTCCGGTCACGATCGTCGCCAGCCGAAGCACGACCTACATGGGCGTCATTGTAGAATCTGTTCGACACATTTACTTACTTACTTATTTACTCATTTACTTACTTACTTATTTACTCATTTACTTACTTACTTACTAGGTCGGATCCTCCAATCGCGTCAGTCCTTCGTTCAGTCAGCGATTTCGTTTGATTCCTCAGTCCAGTGTCCCACTTCAAGATCTCGACGGAGGCGTCCCGATGTCTGCCCCTGTTCCTTTTGTCGTGTGTGGGCTGCCGGAGGATGAGATGGCTAGCCGGGAGCTCACGGAGGCTGACGATGGCAATGTCCTGCAAGGGTCATCCTCCTGTATGCCACCTCATCGCCTACTCTGGGAACATCTCCGTAGAGAATGTCGTTGGGTATGTGTTTTCTCCAGCTGATATTCAGGGCCGCTCTCAGCATACGAGTATATGTGCTATTGAGTGATTTCCCCAAGGACTGGTATCATGGTCCAAGTTTCCCCGCAGAACGGATTCAACTGTTGCCTGAAAAAGCTTTTTTTCACATGTCGTCTCTTCTGGGATTCCCACACTCTCGTCGATTGCTGTCCAAGCAAGAGCTTCCCTGATTCTGAGCGCAAAAATTGATGAGTTAAGGTTCCATAGGCGCGGATGCGGGATGCGGTTCGAATGTTGAAATTGCTGTTTTTGTGGAGAAGGGTGATTTCTTTTAGACGGGATGAGGATATAGGATTATGCGCAAACAAAATACATATGTAACAGCCTATAAATACGGATGTTTAAGTACTTTATCAGAGGAGTGGTCGTGGCGTAGTGGTTACAGCACTCGCCTCGCATGCTGAAGGTGGGCGGTTCGAGTCTAGGCTCGGTCGTTTATCTGAAGCCCTCCTCCTGTCAACTCAGCAATGATGGAAACCTTGTGCTTTCTTCCACTGAGGAAAAGAGGAGGCGACGAAGAAAGCAGCTGGAAACCCTACCTCATATGACGTTGGCCTAGTTTGTGAAGCCTCTGTAACAGGTCCACACCCGACGCGATTCGATCGCATGTGACCTACCGTCCTTCCTCATGAGGAAGATATTCCACATAACTCATTTGCGGTATGCAGGATAGATGTCGCATTGGTACGCGTGGTAACTTCGCATAAACAACAATCGTTTATTCGAAATAATTGTTGCCACTCCGGTGTTATGCCGCATCCCGCAACCGCATATATAGAATTCCACCTTTATAATCAATGATCAGCATAGTCAGAATCCGAACGAATTGTGCCGAGGTCCGTAGTTAGGCTAACATCTTAGCGAACGGGTCTTGCTATAGGTATAAGTCGAGTAAGTGAATCAATGATAGGTGACGATTTATGAACAATGTAAACCATCAGTACATAGTGTATGCAGATTGGCTGATGACAAAGACAAGTTGTGAGCCTTATTGTTGTGAGTAGTATTCTACGAAGGCAATAGAAAGAAGAGGAGAAAGTTCCTTACTAATAACTCAAAAAGCAAGCCGAAGAGAGTCGCGCTGTGAGGGGTAAAGTTTTACTCAGTAGTTCCTGGTATCGTTGTCGACAATATCGATCACCTACAAAGCCAACGCAGAGACAGACGTGGTCGTAAACCGATCTTCATAAAATGTCACGGATCCCAAAATCTGACGAATCCTTCAACACCATGGTTTTCCCTGGCGATGATATGGAGTTATACTCTTCACTCTAGATTGAGCTATAGCCTTGCAAATCTTTTCACCGATGACCAGTAAAATGCATTCAAATTATATACACATGCATGTTCCTGGATTGAAATTGGTCGGATTTGCCATGAAACTTGCAGATATTTCACAGTAACTACAGCGCACGGAGACCCGTCCTAACTTAATTTACACCGTTGGCTTCTGCACGTGTGGAGCGTGGTAGCCTGGTCGGCTAAGCATCGAGCTAGCAATTCAGAGATTACGGGTTCGAGCCCGCGTTGTACCCTTGAGCAAGGTGCTTAACCCGATTACTCACAATGAGTGGAAGGGGATTTGCTAATTGCCGTCTGCGTTCAATGACCACTCTCCTCGCCTTGAACACCTCCCTCACCCGAGTTGAGTTCACGACTCAGATACCTTTGCCTTGCCTTGGTCCGTGAGCCTGGCTAGAATTCGCAGCTGACAAGAGTGCTGTATCCATGTATGTACGCTCGCCGGCTTGTATGGGACCAGTGCCCGTGTCTGGCGAGGTAAAAACAGATAAAAAAAGAGTAAAATGTGTCTTCCAAGCACATCTTAGTGGTGGCGTTAGAATAACACACTTAACGTTGGAATTGAATTTGATTTATGTTTTCCTGATTTTCATATTTGAAATGTATTTACGAATGTACCAAATGCATAATACGTAGCTTTCTGAAGGATTTTAGTTGAACATATTTTACGAGTTTGACCATTTTTCACCTGTAGTGTGTGTCCATCTGCCGTACCCCAAGACGCAGTGTAATCAAGCCGAACTTCCATGATTATTCCACGAGTTATTCCTGAATTCTTCCATATACTCATACAATTTTGTTGTTTCGTGTAGTGTCACACACAAATTCAGCAATTTCCATTCCAACAATCGGGAAGGCGCCACTGTTGCAGTTGGCTTGACAACTACATCCAAAGTTTGGCAATTGAGTGGTCAACTCCTTCCCCCAATTTTCCCTCACACGTTTCGGGTGAGCATTGCGATTATGCGTGGTGGTTTCCCACCAAACTTGCCATATTACCGATGATTTTTTTTAATACAAACCTGAAAGCGATCTCAGAAATGCTAGAAGGATTTGCAATCTACTTACATGAGTCAATTGTTCAGGTCATCACATCTGAGACTTAACCAACCTCATTCTCTCCGTTCTCTGTTTTCTCCGCTCTCTCTCTGTTCTTCCCGATGTAACTAAAATGTCGAATGAAATGTGTCATAAGCTCGATAATTCGCCTACATGTCCGCAATATATAGACGACGCCTAACATATGGCAAATAAAGTATCCACTCCATTGCCTCTACACTCGGGTCGTCTGTCACTCGCTGGAATTGCCTAATCAACGCCTCCGATAACATTTGTCACCAACGAATGATATATATGGTTATTGGTAGATTTTATCATTGAGAGGCAAACTCGTCGAGAGTGTCTAGCCAACCCGAGGTGCCCCCGTATATGGGTCTGTGAAAGAAAGCAAGGTCTACAAACCCGATCCATAAACTTTACCCGAACAAATGTTTTCACGCAAAGTGGGAATAGGTGTTGTCGTAGCGTATGAGGTATAACCTGCAATGATTGATCTGGGTGAATGATAAAGTAAATTGAGCTTGGTGCCTAGCAACTGTGGACAATCCCTATTAATGCCTGTCACTGGTCTATCAATGCCTAAATATAGTAGATACATTAATGTAGTGAGCATGACAACCTCGTTCACAAACATCCCCTCAGCAACATGCCTCTTCCTATCAAAGACGGCTCACACATGATTGTGCCCAGATAAATATTGGGTGCAAGGTTGAAGCGTGTGGTCATGAGGGACAGTTTGGGGTTGACAATTACAGCAAGTCACTTATCACAAACGGAGTGACCTATTTTCACCTTGAAAATATATCTGGAATCTTGTCGCCATGCGTTGTATCCCTGATAAACTAAACATAAGGACGAACCTCTATATGAGGTCAAATCAACATTATTGACATATATTTTCTAAGATTCACAGGAAAATATCATACCCACTGAAAGAGCAGATAATCAATATTCGATTCGGACATTTCGTAATCTGAAATATTTCTTCGAATCTTGTGCATGGAAACGACAAAGCTTGATGATGCGCGTAACAATGCTCACGATGAGTAGCATTGAGGGAGTTCTACCAAGGCCTCATGACCAGATAACTTTATCACATAATAGAGGCGACTGGATCATGAAACACTCAAGTAGAACTGAGATCAAATTGCGGGTTTTACATTACTGTATAACATTGGTTTCCTTTTTCACGTACTTTGAGATGACTAACTCTCAATTATTTGAATTGTCGATATTACACGGATAGGGAGACACTACAGCATCCTCTGAGGATTTCAGACCGATTAGGTGATAAATATCATCCGCGTTCCTCCGAGGGCGCCCGGTAACACGAAGGCCTACCCCATGCGTTCCCGTTCCATGTAAGCGTCTTGTGTAAAGAGCCCTCGTTTGTTCAAGTATCGACTGAAAATGATCGGCGCCAAAATTCTCGTCGTTCTCTCATATTTACCCACGATGCGTTATTCAATTCTCGAACCCTCGCTACAGAAAGCTGGCACTACCTAGTGATACGATGTTCGATTTCCTCCTGCACCCAACTCGCCGAGCTGATGAACTATCGCGGGGAGTCCTCTCTATATTCTCACGCTGACTGATGCCGCAATTCATGTTCAAACTGTGGATGACTAGTCAGCGCAAACATATTTTCAAGTAACAGAGAAATTATACGAAGATTCAAATGGAAACATTGTATTGCAATTCAGTTGCTTTTGTGACGATGCTCAAAGGTTTCGAGTATCGGAGAATGTATGGTTGTTATTAGTTTAGAAACACCTTCAAGTTACAATCTCTCAAATGTAGAAAGTGATAGCTGGGACATGTCGATGCATCTGAGCCAGAACTGCTCATGGATATAGCAGATTACTGCTACGCCTAGCAAGGTTGGGAACTAACTGATTGAAAAATAGCAATAACTAGTTTAATATGACTGACTACTGACTGACGAAAACACGATAGAAAATATATACTCACTAGTGCCCTCCTATAACTACTCTTCCAATCGTCCTAAACCCCACTCTACCCAATTGAAATAGTCAAACGCTTCCCTCATGGTGTAATTTTGCACATCAATCTTGTCAGGTCGTTCATACTCATTACTTGAGCTCGTTCTTACTCATTATTGTATCAGGACAATGTCAATTATCTCATGGTATGTGCATACCGTTACTGTGTTGTATTCATTATTCACATGTCTGTCCCTCTAGGCTGATGGACCGAGACCACGCACTCCCAGCTGGTCATAATTATACATTCTCCTATGGATATTCAATCGGTCATCCCGCTTCGAGGACTAATTCATCCTAAGTGATAATGTATCATCTTTTGTTGAAACTTTCTTCACGATTGATACATGATGGGCAGAATACCTCAGGCAATCGAGGCGCTGTTAAAGGAATATTCATGGATTAGCTGAAGGTATATGGAATTCCGTCGTGATGGAGACGCCTGAAAAGACAGCAACACAGAGAAAAGGGTGTATTTTGTTACATCAATAAAATTCATAGGCCTGTGGTCATTAGCAGATTACATTACCAAACTAATGAAATCGTCTGCTTGGGACAATTTTTTCACCAATTTGAAGAAGTGGACTGAGGATATAAATTTATATAACGGCGAGAGGGTTCGAGTACGGTCAACTACTCAAAGGCGGTGGAGATGATTCTTACGTGCTGTTGTTTACCGGAGGTGTTTTTATACGATAACATAGGCCTACCCCTCACCCAAAAGGTAGCACACCGGTTTTGATTATCCAATTGATCTACACACTCAATTGGGGGCCGTTTCCAGTCGTCCTGAGCCATCCAGAAGTTTGCAAAGGGTAACAGCTATACATCGCTGCGAAGCTGAAAGTTTACTCTCCCACCCAGTCAGCAATTCAATACACCATGACCGTTTAGATTTCGAGCTAGAAGGGGGGGTCATTCTTAGGTGGGTGCTGTCAACATAATTCCCCACAAAACTGATACTCCACAACGTCCTACTTCGATCCAGGAGTCCTGAAACAAAGGAAGGAGCCCCGAATATAGGCTAATGTTATCAGCAACTGTAATTTCAGCAATGCTCTTCCAGGTGGGGTGAGCAGTTATTCCAGTCTTTCATCACACAAAGAAGCAGCTGTACCCTAAAACGTTTTAGGGGCCTATTTTGGGGGAAGGAGTACAATTCTGTCAGATGAACTTTGGGGTCAATACAAGTGTGCTACCAATAGCGGCCACGTTATCACCCCGAAGTGACATGCATTTCAGTCCATTTCGATACATTGAAAAGTGGGAATTTGGTGTCCGTTCGTTCATTCTGTCCCTGTATTTTTCTTATGTATCGAATTTTCGTGATGCTCCGGATCGAATAGATGATTAATTGAAAGTGAACCATACGTAAACGATTACATGTTCGAAAACAAATTGAACGGAAGCTGAATCAGTTAGTTTAGTAATGATAACATGAAAGGAATTCTATACTGATTGTGGTATGTACTTCTTCCTCGCTTTACTGCTGTCTTTTTGGGCGTCTGTATCGTGGAATTGTGTACGTTAGCGATATTTTTCTTGAAGGATTATAATGAAGGAATATTCCTTTAACAACGCCCCAATAGCTCGAAGTATTCTGTTCATCATGTAGTAATCGAAGACAAGAATTATAGTGAAGAATAGCGATTAAAACGCAAGAAGATTTAGGCCTCGAAGCGGAATGACCGATTGAATATCCATAGGAGAGTGGATATGCCCAGCTGGCTTTGTTAGGACTCAGTCTATCAGCCCAAAGGGACAGATCCCTGAATTATGAATACAACACAGTAACAGAATGTACGAACCATGCAGAGGAATGACATTGTTCTGGTACACAGGTTGCCGCATAACTCCCACCTGGACAATTGCCACCCAAAACGTGACCCTAACTTTAGACCCTAACCCTAATCCTGACCCTGAAAAGCAATTTTGTTGAGTAGGAATTATCCGGGTGCCAATTGTCCGGGTGCCAATTGTCCGGTCACGGGTACAATACAGGGTCTCTGTTAAGTTTTCATGAGCTGTAAATATCATACCCACTGAAACAGCAGATAATCAATATTCGATTCAGACATTTCGTATCCTGAAATATTCCTTCGAATCTTGTGCAGGGAAACGACAAAGCTTGGTGATGCGCGTAACAATGCTCACGATGAGTAGCATTGAGAGAGTTATACCAAGGCTTTATGACCAGATAACGTTATCACATGATAGAGGCGACTGAATCATGGAACACCCAAGTAGAACTGAGATCAAATTGGGGGTGTCACATGACTGTATAACATTGGTTCCCTTATTTACGTTTGAGATTAATAACTCTCTAACACACGGATAGGGAGATATTCTCGTCGTTCTCTCAAATTTACCCGCAATGCGTCATTCAGTTATTCATTGAGGCGATGGTAAAGGAATATTCATGGATTGAATATATGTATAGGGAATCCCGTCGTAAAGAGACCTGAAAAGACAGCAACACCAAGAGAAGGGTGTATTCATAGGCATGTGATCATTAGTTGATTACATTACTAAACTAATGATATCGTCTACTTGGACAGTTTTTCACCAATTTGAAGAAGTGGACTGGTGATATCAATTTATATAACGGCGAGAGTGCTCGAGTACGGTCAAGCTGCTAAAGCTACGCTACTCAAGGGCGGAAGAGATAATCCTCAAGTGTTGTTGTTTACCGGAAATACGTGTTTTTATACGACAACATACCCCTCGCCCAAAAGGTAGCGAACCGGTATTAATTATCTAATTGATCTACACACTAAATTCGGGCCGTTTCAAGCTGTCTCGAGCCTTCCTGAAGTTCTCAACGGGAAACAGCTATATACATCGCTGCGATGTTGAGAGTTTACTCTTTCACCACGTCAGCAATTCAATACAACACGACCGTTTAGATTGTTTAGATAGAAGGGAGTTATTTTTTAAGTGCTGTCAACGGAATTCCCCGCAAAATACTCCACAACGTCTTACTTCGGTCCAGGAGTCCCAAAAACGAGGAGCCCCGAATAGGCTGAAGTAATGAGCAAATGTATTTGCAACATTGCTTCTCCAGATGGGGTAGAACATTATTCCAGTCCCCCATCACACGGAGCGAGAGCTGTACCCTTGAAAGTTTTACTCCATTTTGATACATTGGAACATGGAACTCGGCTCTCTTCCGTTCATTCTGATCGTGTATTTCTCTTATGTATCGAATTTTTGGGATGCTTCGGAATGAATAGATAAACCATACGTAAAATATGACATGTTCGACAACAAATTGAACGAAAGCGGTCAAAGCAGATGAATCAGTTAGTTTAGTAATGTCTTCGGCTGATCCGCTAATGATAACATGAAAGGAAATCTATACTGATTGTGGTATGCAGTTCTTCCTCGCTTTACTGCTGTCTTTTCGGGCGTCTGTATCGTGGAATTGTGTACGTTAGCGATATTTTTTTTGACGGATTATAATGAAGGAATATTCCTTCAACAACGCCCCAATAGCTCGAGGTATTCTGTTTATCATGTAGCAACCCGAGACAAAAATTCTAGTGAAGATTCAGGCCTCGAAGCGGAATGACCGATTGAATATCCATTGGAAAGTGGATATGCCCAGCTGGTTTTGTTTAGACTCGGTCTATCAGCACAAAGGGACAGATCCCTGAATTATGGATACAACACAGTAACAGAATGTACGAACCATGTAGAGGAATGAGAATGTTCTGGTACAATGGTTGCCGCATTACTCCCACCTGGACAATTGCCACCCAAAACGTGACCCTAACTTTAGACCCTGACCCTAATCCTGACCCTGAAAAGCAATTTTGTTGAGTAGGAATTATCCGGGTGCCAATTGTCCGGGTGCCAATTGTC
>JAUOBX010057761.1:0-13469 GCA_032360705.1 Eupentacta quinquesemita
CAAACATAAATGATGCAACTCGGTACGCCGGATCCAATGAGCTATACTCCGAGTTCATAGCATATTGCGTTATTGAGCCACTCGGCCACTCGAAAAAACTAGTTACTATCGCCTATCCCAAAAACTGAACAAGACATGGAGAAACAGATTGCACCATTGTGTTCGCCGCCCCAAACTACCACTGGCAAAATTAAAATAACACACCCAGGTAATCCACTTATGGCCAATAAAATGCTAAATTCGTCAGTTACCACCGACTGTTCTTGTACTATCTGTGTCACCCATAGCTGACGTCATTCTGATTTTGCTGGATCCGCATGTACATGGATTGTTTTTCGGCTTTACTATATTCAATTTATTATTTACTATATTTGTTTTCACACACAGGATGAAATCTACTTTTATATGCAGAAACTGAAAAATGGCTTTACTATATTCAATTTATTATTTACTATATTTGTTTTCACAAACAGGACGATTTTTTTTATATGTAGAAACTGAGAAATGGCAATTGTAACATGCACAATTACTCTAGTGAATTACCAGTACTTAGTTTCCTAATTTTGTCTTCAGGTTTTAAACACCTCATTTCATTTCATTTTTGTTATGCATCCTCCATGTGCCCTTTGAACCCTTCCGAGTGTGAACATTTTCTCGATTACTATGTTGAATTTTCATTCGATTACTTCAATAGTACAGTTTAATATCTTGTACTTTCTCCTGTTATATTTGTTCCCTATTGATCCCAGGTTACACCAGTTCTTAACCCTCCATAATGTATGTAAAAATATAGGAATAAGTTTATAGCCTTCTGGGAAAGTCCAATTTCAGTAGATACGAGAATATTCCTGGACAATTTCACAGTCAATTCTATTGATGAAACAGCTGCGCATATTAGCTGTTATCTTTACAGCTTTCATCGACAGATTTCTTCAACACATCATCATGATTGTCAATAATGTTATATAATTACAGGATTTGCAGTCATGCTTTTTCACAATAACTCATTAATGACACGAGGCAAACAGAGAAAGAGATTGACCGACATCATCAAAGAGTGTATACCGGCACGAGTTTTGCCCCCTACGACCCGGCTGCCCGGGCGGGCAATCTGATCTGTATTACAAAACTTTTCAAAACGTGTAATTCATGTAAAAACGTTTTGTGCTACTTATTCAAGCATTAAATTATTATCAATGATTACTCTTAGCAAATATTCGGCCTATGCATATGCCTACAAGAGCAACATATTAAAAACACGCGTCGCCTTTGATATTGAATTTGCAATGAAACATTTATATATGATAACAGTTGCCATGAAATATTCATGTGATAGCAGTCAGTCGCAATAAACCGTCTCTGTTTGCATAGAATCACACTTCACGAAGTGGCACATTCATTGGGGGTAGGGGCATGACATGCGACATTATGCCGCAGGGCACCTCTCTGTTGTTCGATTGTGTTATTTACCTAGCCGAGTCTCAGTCTGTGAAGGAGACACATTATGTGAGATTTGATATTAAAACTGTTGTCATAATATGTGAATCGATCAGTCAAATTGTCATGTCTTCTTAATGAGGCGTAGGGTCTTGAGATTATCTATTGCTTGATTTTACATTAGCCCTTCTATTTACAATAGGAGTTGTACATAGTTTTTTGGCAGTCGAAGTATATGTTATATCTGATGATGCGTTCTATGTATTTGTTCCTCCCCATCCACCATTGTTAAGAACTTTATGTAATTAGCCCAGATACGGTACTTGCAAAATATTACATTTTGAGGTATCGAAGAACAAACTTATGTTCATGGCGAGAATTTTCATCCTTTTACATTAATGGTAAATCTCTCTGAGAGCAATCTTCTCATTGAGCCCTCCAGATTTTTGCTCCATCTCCCAATGCTTTTGTAATTTCACATACTAAAAAACAAACATTGCAAGCGGCAAGAAAAAGATAACCGTGTAGGGCGAACATCGTCAGGCAAAGGACAAGTCTCATCAATGACATTGTGAGATGATGACAAAGCATCACCCCAAATATGTCAACTTTATTTCATATAAGGGAACGAATTTGAGGTTTGTAAAACAGAACTAAATAGCAGACGTGAAGTTAAATAATTTATATAGCACGAAACAGTGATCCCAGCTTTCTAGACAGCTAGAAGCAATACTGGATATTGGACTTGATCTAAGAATCGCGGGATGAATAACTCTGGTGGTCATGGTAGGCCTACCTAAGATGTCATTGACGTTGATTTCGATTCGTCCGGGTGAAGGGAGATGTAATTTAAAGCGTGGTAGCCTAGTCGGGTAAAGCGTCGAGCTCGCAATCAGGAGGTTGTGAGAGTCCACGTTGTATTCTTGGGCAAAGCACCTTATCTCGATTGATTGGCTCCATCTATCTGTCCATGCAGGCGTAGCCCAAATGGGGAATCTGCGCAGTAACTTGCTTCTGCGCATAGCGTCGCGCTGTATGTGGCTGCGCCTATGGAAATTCCATCGGGGACACGATATGGTATAGCATAGCAAATACGTGCGCCGGATGTGGAAGAGCCAGAATTATGCCCTGAATTGCGCTGGTTTGGAAAGTTACCAATGATCAAGGGTAAATAGGTAATGAATGTGTACTGCTTTGAGATGTGGTTCCGCGAATGAGGCTATGAGAGTCCAGTTCCAATTCATTGTACGATGTCATTTGTACAGACAGGACATCGCTAATCACTGATATAATTACCATGAACATAGCTTGAGTAACAGTTTATGGAACGGTTTGTGCTTGAAGTACTGTAAGGATGTGTGAGAGAACAACCTTGAAGTAGGCTACACCGGGCAACAATAATACTCTGACTGTGGCCGTTACGCAAGGGAGGCCACGCTTGCATCTGCTTGGCCATGAGCTACGCGTGGAACCTAGATAAGGCAGGTGTATACCCACGTGGGAGTGTTATTCAGCTAGTACCAAGATGAGTTCTACCCGATGTTCACTGATGGGTTCGATGTTCCCGAGGTCCGATGATCCCAGTTTCGTGTTGTTCCAATGGCTGACGATGATTGATTACGAGGTTGGATGTTCCCAGGGGTCGATGCTCCTCTATTTTCGAACGAACGAGTGTACCGTCGGTTTGGTCCCACGCGAGCAACCAACTGGGTCCCCTTCTCCCGACCCTCCCAGTGACCCTCTCATGAGACACGTTCATTCGGGAAAAGGAGAACACCGAACCTTGGAAACCTCGAACCCCGGGAACACTGATATAGCCCTTCTGTTGAATTTCATTGTAATGTGACACTCCTCTTGAACTTGACAACTCCAGACCAATCTTGATAGAGTTATCGCAGTTGATAATAATATAATTTGAGTAAAACATATGAAACGGTATATGTGCTTTACGTAACTTCAAAAAAAAAAAGTGTGATGGAACAGCCTTGGAATAAGCTATGCAGAAGGGATACAATGCATACAATAGATTATAGATCCACAAGTTCATATATTCGTTATAGAAATATAATGGACATACAAATATAGAACAATGGACGGCGACATCCCTGGAAGAATGGGCCTTCATCCGAAGAATGGGAAGGCAAGAGGGTAATCAATGGTCACTATGGTAACCAAGGGACGCCCTTCGATCCTGGCGCCTTCGAATAATGAAGAGTAGCTCATGTGGAAGGTTGAAAAGACTATGTAAAATCGATCTGCTACCTAGGCAAACGCATCGGTGAATAGTAATTAAAGTCCATATAACATATCAAAACTTAATTATCATTACATTCTAGCCCGAATATTGTTTGAAGAGTCGAATCATAACTAGCAAGTCAGAGAGACTTTCCAGTTAATGCATGCGCTGAATACATTCTCAAACGGTGTCAAGCGATTTAAATACTTTCCTACATTTCCTACACTTTCAAACATGTTAAGTTTGCTTAAGATATTATGTGTTAAATTCGTTAGGATCTAAACGTGTTCCCAATGTGATTGCCAGAAATATTTTAGAGTAGAGGAGACATTTTCTTTGGCTTTAAGAAGGAATGCGAAGACATATTCACAACTATAACCCAACTATGTATTTTCTCAACGCACGCAGGAACTGCAAATTCCCAAATTAACGATTGTAATCATGAACCCAACTCTGCATCGGAAGAAGAAAATATTATAGGCCGATAAATAAGGAAATATAAAAATATATATAAAGTGATCAATGACCGAGGAATATGATGTACATCCTAAAAATGTGTTTGTCAACCTGTACACTTATCTGATCAATTGCTTGCCCCCAATTCCTAAATGTTTAGGAATTGAACATTGTTCTAAACAAATTGATGTGTTGAATTTCCAGACATGATTATAATTTGATCTTTTCCCCAAAGTAGTACTGGCAAGAAAACTGTTTAAAGATGTGTTTAATAGCTACACTAATGTCACACTAATGTGACATGTTCATACCTGCTTATTCCCATGCGTATTCATAGCTAAACGTTATCAGGCTCAAGGCCGGATACCATATGTGGAGATGCGGTATAAATGTTGAAATCGCTGTTTGGTGAAGGAGGATCATGCTTTCGGACCGGAAAAGGCTGTAGGAGGACGTGCGAACACAATAAATTTATTTATAACAGCGAATAAATATAGTAGTTTGAATGCTCTATGAGAGAGATATTCCATATAATAAGGCCGCATTGGTACACATGGTGGTTTTGCGTAGACGACGCGCATTCCATCTTATCCGAATTATTTTTTGCCATGTTGGGGTTCTGTTACCATGCACAATACAGCTTATTCAAACACTCTCCATGTTTGCGTTCGCGTGGGAGCGACGTTTAAGTGTTTTGCCGCATCCCGCACCCGCACATATGGATTCCGACCTCTATTTGTCGTAAACGAGTTGATTCGTGTCATGGGAAAGAGAATGTGGGAAAGGCAGAGAGGGCGGCATTGTAGAATTGGATCTTTCGCATCGCTCAAAATTTATAGGAGTGGAAATTCAATTCATTGGCGATGATTCATCAACCATAACAGAGTAACCACAGTAGTAGATAATTGATACGTTAATGGTATTACCAGTACTCGTCTTAAACATGTAATTGTGCTAAAATAGAGAGAATAAATGTGGAAAAGGGCAGCGATGTCAAGATTGTACAATTTGATTGCTTGCGTGAAATTCATCGCTCAAAATTCACGTAATATAAGGGTTATTAGGAAGAATCGTCAACTATAAGAATAACCACTGATAACCAGAGCAGTAGTAGGGCAACTAAGAAGGTAGGGGTGAAACACCAACAGATTGATTACTTGATTTACACTGTAAAAAGGTGTTTAGAAAGTAGGTTCGAATAAGTGTTTAGCAATAATGTTTAGAGTCTGGATGCAATGTGTCGAGCGATTACACACTAGTGTTTTGAAATCGGAAATACCGTGTTTATTTTTTGAGGGTGTTTAGAAATCCGGTTAAAAATGTGTTCAGAAAAGTGTTTTCACAGTTTCAAAACAGTTTCCACAGTGTAGTGTTATGCGGCTGAGTGTCCTCTCTTGCTGAATGTGTTTTGACTATTCGCAAGATGTATACACGACCGTGCCGCGGTACGAAATCGCCATACATGATGTTTCATGTCTAATGTTTCATGTAAATTTATTTCAATTTCATAGTAAAAAGAATAAATGGAACGCGAGTGAATAATGAAGGGTGAGAATGAGGAGAGACAACAAGAAGATCATTTCAGCTTATAGCCATAGGAGTTGTCACCCCTAAGAAACAACGAATAGCCTAAAAAATAAGATTATGAACGTGTGGAAACTGAACACAACGTTACGAGCAAACAAATCCTTACATGTTCAATCGGAGGTTATCAAACAGGCTATGATTTGTAAGGTTCTGATTCCAGAAATGGTTAATGGTAATATCAGAAGGGGGAGAGCTCAAGTATTCTACACCATGATAACGGATGATAAGGCTGAGAAGATTATTTTCAATGCATGCCTTCAATCCCCACAATACTTAACAACCGCATATTTACAAGGCGAAATCTATATCAACAAGTGCTATAGCCTAGTTAGCCTCAAAAGCGAAGGACTCCTTGGCATAATTTTATTACCCCAAAGACGTCCGATGTATTCACAGAATCCTATAATTAAGGGGACGATTTTACTTAGCAACCGGGATTTATTCAAAGCCCGCTATTAACAAGGATGTCCCCCGCGTCATGACCAATTATCCGATCCCTGGCACCTTTCCCGCGCACGTGCCCCCTTCCGCCCACGTCCGGTTTTGGCGGGAAATTTATCCGCTCGAAGCGTGTTCCGTATTCAGCGCGCGCGGTGTAATTTCATCTGTGTGTTCTGTGCGCCCCAAGGACCGTGGCTATTGATCTGATGAGCAAAGATCCCACAACTTGTTGTTAGGGCGTTAAAGAATCGCAGCGTTGTATAAACCACATACCCTGGGAGTAGCCTATTTTTATGTGTATTGGGGAGGAAGGGGGGGGGGGGGGGTGCTCATGGTGATAGCATTGATTACACGAGAGGCATAACCGCAAATACGAAACGGCAATATCCGGCTGATATCCGAGCAAAATTGGACCTTGGTTAACCATTTCATGTAGCACTGCGCGAACATGAGGTTATTCCCCTTTTCAGTTTCACCCAGAATGGCTTTTGATGAAGTTCAGAGGAATGCCTATTGTTATCCATATGTTTTAACATAGCTGACTGTACATTACACCACACTATCGTGGTTTGTTGAAATTCTCATTGCTGCAGACCAATGCCCATTTTTTGTTTTTGTTTACAAATTATACCAATAATGTTCATTCCAACGCTTCTTGTTGTATAATCTGAAAGTAAGTTTTTGTGTCACGAATACCCTGAAGACGTGAAGGTAAAATAGTAAAATTCAATTCTATAGTAGTGCTTCAAAATTTGAACAAATATGCCTCTGGTACGTAATTGACCGGACGATTCTAGAATTTGCTCCTTGCCCATCTGCATCGTGACCGTTCATCGTTGATAACCAGACGATTGCCTCCAGGACAAGTCCCAGTCGACACAAGAGTCCTTTCTAGGGCCAGAGTAAGGGGTTGGGGTTTTACGTTATGGTCACATTTAGGCGCGATTTTTCCGGATGGGAGTTGTCCGGGGACCATATTATACACGTGAACACTTTTAAAACGTTGAGCAAGTATTCAGCAACCTCAAAAGTTGGGCAAAAATTGACCAACTATTAAAATCGATACTAATGATAGGCGGTATGCTAAATATGGTAGTTGCCTATTGGTCAATCAATTCGAGTTATATACCCATCGTTTGAGGTTGCTGAATACTTGCCCAACTTTGCGATATTTGACAACCTTTTTTTTTACCAGTGTATGTATGTACGGGCGAGGTTTTTGGCCATACTATTAATGGTTAAAATGGGATTGATTTACACTCGTGTTATCTTAATTGCTTTCAAATAAGAATTCTATTGCATTGTGTTGTATTTGCATGTATTGTATTATGTCAGCATTGTTCATAACTGTGGTTGAAATGCAATAATCGAGGAAACTATGTATGTGTGTAACAACATACTTCGACTTCATGCGGATTGGAATACCGTGTTGCTATACTACAGGTGAGGAATTAGTCTAATGGAGTGGATTTTAATTACTCCCAACTTGCGGGATAAGGCAATAACTCGACACCAGAGCCAAGTAGGCCTAATGTCTCAAAATTTGAGTCACAAATAATATAATTTGGAATGAAATCGGTAAAACTGCAGAAAACTAATACCATATCATCCAAACAAATGGAGCTCTTAAAACAAGTGAATGAATATGGATTCCCTACATGGTGTCGAAACTGGAATATTCCTGTATGACTTCGCGGTCAGACTGCACTTGTAGTGAAGGACATAGAATGTATGGAACGTTACTATATTGTTCAACATCTACTCTATTCTCATTGCATTCGTTCCTCTTCTTAGATGGCGACATGGTATTGTTTCCATTAATCTGTTATCGACTTCACAATGCGCGTACCAATGCGGCATTAATGCCGCATCCCGCAGAGGAGTTTTGTGAGATATCTTCCTTATGAAGCAGTTTAACGTCCATATTCATGAACTTTCACATATTTATTGTATTCGCGCATCATCCTACATCCTTTTCCCGTTTCAAAATTCATCCTTCGTCACAGAACAGCGATTTAAATTTATTACCGCATTCCGCATCCGCACATATGGAATCCGGCCTTGTCGTGGCGGTGTCATGAAAAGTAATCCCGTCTTGTCGATCTTTCCCTGTTTTCCAATAATGAAATTGTATCTGCTTCTAGCCAGAGGTGTTTGGGGACCCACGGAGGTTCGTTTGTTCTAATCTACTGTTCTACCCTCATAGTGTATCTAGGCCTCGTTTGTTCACATATCGATCGAGAACGATCATGCCTTGTATTTTTTTGTCATTCACTAAAAATTACGCCAATCACTTTCTTCTCCCTGTATAGAAATACTCTCTTCTCATTTACGGTACCATGTTTGCTTCGATATTTGATCTATCGTACTTCGACCAAGTGATTAAGCTGTAACCACGGTCCCTTTATTAATAACGTGATATCACATATGCCGTAATTATTGTATGCTCGTCGATATTGTGAATAATAGATATCGCAAACATATCCACGGCTGTGAAAATAGGCATAGAGGCAATTACGTATGCATCCCTATAGAACTGTAGAAACAAATGTGTACGAATGAGTGAACGGATTACAACAGTGTGTTTTCACTTGACATAACTATTTATGTAGTTTTCCGCTGACCGTAATAGGCTATGATAACAAGGGAATACGGTGATCATACGATACATGAAGCCAATGCTGTCTGAACTAACGCTGGAGAAGAAATAGCGCCTAGGACATATGTGGCATTTCGTGATTATTATCATTAGCGCCACCGTTATTCAAACCAGTGTCGCCACTTGCCATGCAATTGGATGCTACCGTTAAACTGTTATCGATAATAAGAGCATGTTCATTTATATTATGAATTTCCGCCTCAAATCGATTCCGTCCCTGCGAATATCATACGAGGCTTAATTTACGGCGTATTTAGTTCCGTAATTAAGTGTATAATTATCCACTGTGTGAAGTACATATTTCACTATCTTCACAGAATTAAGATGTCAAAAATGTAAACATTGTCTGGGAGACTGCTCAGTAGGGGGTATTAGTGTCGATTCGCATACAACAGTTACGGGTTAGCGTTCCGCACTCGCCATCGGGCGTTCTTCCAGATTGTACTTGCAGTTGCAATCAGGCGAGGTCTTGGTTTAAAAGTTCTGCTGTAATGCGGTGAACTTGAGTAATTATAGTGGGTTGTTTCGGGTTAGCTGCATTCGACAGTTGGCTCTACATAGTTATTGTGGTTGGACTTTTGGTGGTCGGATCCTTGGACAATACCTTATATGTTGCGTTTATAAGGCTGGCCCAATACATCCTGATGTCTATAAGGACATTCCGCAGCTCTCGGTTCGGATATCCTGGGGTAAGGCTCGTCTCGGTCTTTGAAGTATCCCATCGATACCGAAACTACAAAAGCTAGGATAGAAACGAAACATTCCACAGTCGCCTTTAACTTAGTCAGTTCCGTTGAGTTTTCATATCGTAATTGAAGTAACTCATACACAATAACATGCTCTTACCAAGCTGATCTCTCCATACTGTATGGCGGACTGGTTTGATAGATGTTCCAGTGATGGAACGGATCAATACCCCGCCGATGCTGGTATGATCGCCCAGTTCTTCTTCGCTAATCTTGGGAAGTGTTCGTCTTATATGAGAGTTACTTAACTTCTGCGTTATTTACGATCAGTGTGAATGGCTGATTTGATTACACTACAGTAGTCGACAATAATTCAGCGACAAAGTTATATAATACAATCGGGAAGGGCTGGGTAGGAATTAGAGGCCTATATGTCGATCAGAGCCGTTATGGAGGTCGAACGGAAAAGTCATCATAAAATGAATTCTATCACATTTGCTTTACCTTCCAGATAACGACGTTGTCTCCATTATTTATTTATCGACTTGTCAACGTGAGGGCGATATTACAACCCTCTCTGATGATATCAGACCGACTTAGGCTGGAACACTGGTCGAGGCAGTAGCATGGAATAAACAATCAATGACAGCAATAAACCCGCCATGTCGACCTCTCCCCGTTTTCTCGATGAAATACTCTCTGTTTCTCGCAAGAGACATCTGGGGACCCACACCTTCTCCCCGCTCATGGTAAGATTTTCCTCAATCAATCCACTGATGACTCGGATTCCCCATAAGAGACTGACGCACCCCGGGGCACACCGTCGAGTCGGCCCACCAGAGGTCTCGGAACCGGACTTCGCGGCACACCGTCGAATCGAACCGGCGAAGGTCCCAGACATGAACCTCGCGGGGCACCGGTGAACCCCACGTGAGAATAATATGCAGTGAGTTGGAATACACGGTCTGATGGGAATCGATTGAATTTGAATAACAATTTTCTAACTTGAACAGTTCGTATCGTCCGGAGAAATGCTGTAGACATAACATGCTGTAGAGATAAGTTGACCCAACTACATTGGAAGCTGGTATATTATGGGGAACTTCACAGTCAGTATGGGTCAGACCGAATTTATCATAATATTAATTTCGAAAATTTGAACAAGCGTAAATGTGATAGTAGCCAACAGTATAGAATAAAACAATTGTCGTACGTGCTTGCGATTATTGGGATATTGTCCTTCTTTCCAGTGGTAATAATAACAATAATGGGGATTTGATGGAGCGCCTAATGCAAAAGACAAACAGAAAGGAATCGAAAAGCATAGAAGAGAACGGAGGCGACAGCACACAACTGAAAATAGAAAACAGAGGAGTCCAACAGACAGAAAATGCAGTGTGAAGATACTCGATAGAAGTCACAGACGATGCCGAACGGATAGAGTTGGGGAAGCCATTCCACGAATGTAGCACAGCAAGAGCAAACTGACGAGCGATCGCAATGGAACTTAGTAAAATAGTGAAACGTGACCTCAGGGCGTTTCTGAGATACTGATCTGAGAGCTCTGTTAGGAACATGCAGCTGAACAAGCACTGAGCTGAAATCAGGAACCATGCAGTTAATCAGGAACCATGCCGGTAATCAGGAACCATACAGTTAATCAGGTACCATGTAGTTTATCAGGAACCATGCCGTTAATCGGGAACCATACAGTTAATCAGGATCCATGCAGTAGATACTCTTTAGAGTAGAGAGTAAGAATGTGTAATCTGTGATAGATGCCACCCAGTTCATAATTTCTTTTGGATAGTTTTGGAATAGGATGTCGATTCTATAATTTTAGAGAGTCACTATCCAATACAGATGAAACGATAATAAAAACCACAGGGAAAAAATTACCAATGGTCATAATTTGAGAATATTTCCATTGCTTCCTTTGATTCAGAATATCTGCATTACTTTTTTTTAGGACTTCGGACCGACTTCGACAGGACCACTGGTCGGATTTTTTTCTCATCCGGACTAATGGTCAATAGATCGCGAGTTCGAATCCCAGCGATGTTGGTTAGGCTTTTCCGCAGTGCTGTTGGACAACACATGTCTCTCGATAGTCCCACGGTACCCGCGTGTAAAAGGGGTAACTGTGAGGTGGCTTGTAAAGAGTAGTGTGCGCCGCATGTGGCTGCCAATATTGGGAAGTCCCCCGGAGAACACGATTACGTGACACACCAGGAGTGAACAGAAAGAGTTGAGCACTGTGAGTGCGGGTTTGACAAGTCACTAATGATCAGGGGTAATATATGTAAAGCGCTCTGAAACCGCTGTAAATCAGTGATGAAGCGCTATATAAGAACAGGATATTATTATTATTACCTGGGTGACTGGATTACAACGGTGTAAAGCCAGGTGAAATAATAATACTACCTATGGAGGTTTTCGCTGATTGTAATAGCATTCTCAATACAGCGATCATTCGACGCTCGGTGCCGTCAGGTCCATCATTGGGAAAGGAATAACGAGAAGGTTTTGGCCGAGGAACCTCCATCTATGGCTCTACACACTTCCCTCTGGTGCCGACTCTAATTGGACAGAATAGAAGTGCCTCAACAGCTCAGCAGATTGAGTGGACTCCCCAAAAGTGGGGACGTCCGATATCCAAAGACACGTCATGAGTTTGTAACATAGAGGAGGAACAAACCATGGATAATCTCTGATGCAATCTTGTAGGGTGGTGGTGAAACCCCATGTGGAACTGATGACAATGAAGTAGTTATCACTCTGTTTGGTGTCCATTTTGCCAGCCTATCCTCAAGTGCTACCTCAAACCTTGCCCCAACATATGAACACGATTGGCAGATTCCCAAGGAATTAGGGTGATCGCCATTTTCGCCACCGTTTATATCCCATCACTTCTCCCAACTAGTGTAGCTTCTTGCCATGCACTTTAATGTAACTGTTATTGCTCGTTCCCGCATTAACCATAATCGATGACTAGAGCTTGTTCACTCAGAAGAAGTTTCGCCTGGAATCGAATCGCCTAATTTACAGCGTATTCGGCTCGCTAATTATCTTTCATTAATTTTCGTTGGAATCAGGATGTCAAAACTCTACAGCTTGCTCAGAGTGCGGATGATTGGCCAATCATGGATACCAGAGACGATTGGCATACAATTCGGAGGTTCGCTTACCGCGCTCGCCATCAGGCGTTTTCCCAGGTGGTTGTACGTGCAGTTGTGACTTGGCGAGGTCTTGGTTTCCACATTATGCTGTAACGCGATAGACATCTGGGTAGTTAGAGTGGATGATTCTGGACAAGTTGCAATACGTTTCAACAGTCGGCTCCACGCAGTAAAAGTTGGACTCTTATATATATATATATGAACGGAATGGATATTTGAACGATAGCGTTTACGTTGCACTGATAAGATCGGCGCAAAACTTCTCACGTCTATAGAGACATTCATTCAGTGATTCAGACATTCCGGGTAGAAGTTTTATCTTGATCTTCGAAATATCTCTGACGGGTTGGTTTTCCCCAGAACTATCGGAACTCTGAAAGAGTGGTTGGAGAACAGAACCTTTTACGATCGCTTTCCATTAGATAGCGACATTCCCGTTTTCATGCACTACCACTCCCTTATCAAGCTTTCTGTGCCTAGTCCGTCTGTGGAACTGCATGGTTTGATATCTTTTGAATGAATGGATCTATACCCTGTCAAAGCTAGTATAATCGACCAGGTATCATTCACTTACCTCAGAAAATGTTGATCTTCAGTATCTGGCCTGCTTGGGATGTATGGGGTGACGTATTAGACAACTAGGCTACTATATGCTGCTGTGAGAATAAACTGCAGTGCATTCAGAGATATTCTTACAGGTTATGTAAAAAGATATTGATGGCAAGGGAAGATTCGGATCTTCACACCGATGATCTGATCTCTATCTAATAGAATCTGAGAGTGTGGAG
>JAUOBX010057872.1:0-13464 GCA_032360705.1 Eupentacta quinquesemita
CCCCCCCCCCCCCCCCCCCCCAGGGCCCAGCGACGTGTGACGAAGATAAATTTAATAGTTGCTGCTACATGGTAGCAATAACATCCTCCATGGAGAGCTTCCAAGAGTAGGACATAAGTATTGTTTGCCACAATAGGAATATCCCAGCAGGACATTACCACCTTCGTCACCCTGAGCTTCCGGCTAGCCAACTCGACCCCTTAGAGCCCACGCATGGTAGAAGGAACAGAGGCAGACAACCTCTGATGATATCCTGATGAGAGACACGGGACAGAGGGAGCCGGAAGATATTGCTGGCTGTATGGCGGACTGGGATGAATGGATGAATATACTCGAGCCCGGTGAGTGAGTGGTAGTCTTCACAGACGTTTTGAAGAATTAATAAATAAAATCACGTATAATATAGCTCCCAGCGAGCGCAACTCAGACTGTAATAGTAGCGGTTTGCCAACACTCTGGCGTGCGCTTTCTTGGCCAAATCCTCCGAGCGTGTTAGGCGAAGCCATCCTTCGAAGATCTTCAATGTGCACTGGTACATGGCAGCTGGTACAAACCTATTCACGTCCATTTAGAAGAAGTATTGATTGCGGACCCGCTATGATGTAGTTGTCAATTGATGTACAGGTGTTGCTTCCTTGATTACTTGTTTGAACAGTATTGCACTAGGTAAGATCCTTGCCCACTCCACTCCACTCCATATATATATATATATTGTGGCTGAAGATCATAAATTTGGAGGAAGTGAGAAGCACATGGCTTCACCAGGATTCTGATCATCTCCACGTGCAAGCGCCCTGCCAATTGAGCTATGGAAGCCAAGTGGTGGTCCCGAACCCGAGGGTCATGATACATTCCACAATGGAATCTGCAGCCATTGTATGAACATCAATAGTTCGATATTAATGCAATATCCCCTTCAAGAGATCGCATATTTTCGGCGGAGTAATCTCTCCAACATCTCTGAAACTATGCAAGAAACACTGCTTGTGGATACCTCGTATGTCCCATTCGACAATCTACGAAGATATGCCTACATCAGTTTACGTGAATGTCGAAGCCAGTAGTACTCGCAATAGCGGGGCAGCGATAATCACATCCAACGTAATGTTTCATCTTGAGTGGATAACTGAAGCCCCCTGATGCTCATATCGTGAAGTGTTAATAGGCTTTGAATTTTATGATGATGCAGCAAAGGACAGAGGGAATCGCGAGAATTAGCGAAACCTGTTTCCTCCGAACGAAATAAAAAATATTCATCCACACTGTGCTCCTGTTTTAACGACGTGAGAAGGAAGGCAGACACGATGGAAATCGCGACGGGAATCTAACGTGTAATATAGACCTGCAAAACAGTGAGACAATTTCATCATATCACTGGCTCCCAATTAGGTTATCCATGTGTTGCAAATGTTGCGTATTTTCAGGTGGGCCTATGCGAAGTTTCGAAAACTGGATGAAGTAAGCACCGTCGTATTTGTAAAACTGAAAAGAGAATACTATACACATACGTGGTTTGAATGAACAATCGCTCACAGTGTCAGTCAGTACACCGTATGCCCCTACACCAGTCTACGAGAAATACGCCTACACCAGTTTACGAACATGTCAGGATCTTTACAACGGTAACTGTTTCACGCAAATTAGCGCTAGTCGAAAACCAGGGGAGCGATAAGCATTTTCGAGTAGATAACTGAGAGACTCTGATGCATATCGTGAAACCTCGAGATAGTTGAGATAGTGTCAGTACAGCCACACTGTGTTAATGGGCTTTTATCTCTATCTCGTTAAATTCTACGATGTACCAAGGGACGAAGGAACACAGTGAATCGCGAAAGGATGCGAAACCAGTTCGGAACATCTCCACACGGAATTGAAAACCCGAGTAAACATGAAGAAAATATGCGATGCCAAACGGTTTACCTGTTCACATTTATCTTCGAATGGATCTCTGAAGGCAATATATATATTACATATAATATGTATACAATCATGGACAGTAACTACAACAGTGATCGTCGCTAACATGTGTCTTTTTGTATTGTGTGTGTAGTTGTACACACAGTGAATCCCTACTGGACGTTTCGAGTTCTACGTGGACGACGGAATGACAGAGAAAGCTTTGAGTTCACATCCATGATATGGCTGATGAAATAAAGTCACTCTCTGAAACGTTCGACAGCATATTGTCATGAATGCGTTATACAGTCAACAACACATTTTAAGTTCCATTCCTATATAACATTACATGGGTTAAGAGGGGAAAGATCATCGAAAAATGAATGAACTGGATGAATCTTCTGAAAATGCTCTAAATTATTAATCTAGTTCCCTGTTTAACCTGGGGGTAGTTCCAAGGGGTGTGCTTAGGTACATATTTGAGATATTTAACACATTGGAGAAGGGACGTTTCGCCTCCGCCTATTTCATTACGTTTGAAAACGAAAGAAACATATTTTCCCTTGCCACAGGGCGAAAAACATCATGGTTTGTGGGTACACACACCAAATCGACATAACTGCCTTACATTTCAACAACATGAACAAAATCAAAAACGATAACACTTCTATAATAATTATTAAATGTGGGACACAGTGTAAATTATATATGAATTTCACCCATAGCCATCCAAGCCGAGGGGATACCTATTGTAACTTGCCGGAGACGAACAATGTGGTATTCTACCAGAGTCCAGATAACCCCTCTCACATCCTGCGTAAAAAACTATGCATATTCTGATTTCACGATATCAATAGATTTCAAACGTCACAATTCAGGAAATCGCTATTCAAAACAGCCTAAACGAATCGCAGTTATAATTGGTGAACTCTCCCATGGTCCATATAATCAGTTTCTCTAATTGAGTCAGTAATTCCATTACGTTGGATACGAGGCGTGCAGTATGGGATGTGATATGACTGCGTTTTTTCGTCCCAACTGGAAATCGCCTACATTCGTTCCATGTGCTTAACTAGAATCACAAAAAGTTGGAGTATAATGTTTACATAAAGTATCAAGTGGAAATTATTTTTTCTTTTCACTTTCACAATGAGTGATCCTTACCTCACTGAGTAAAAGGTTCATATACATTGTAAGAATTGTATCGACCGACATTCATGGAGTTCTGGTATGACCCTGTTAACTGATGCATTTCACGCTGTACGCTATTGATCTGTTCTCCGCGCGGAGACCAGACTGCTCAAACAGTGTACAACGCAATGGAGATATCGCTCATTCACTGCAAAACTTCAGTACATTCCCGAACGTGTTTTTGGTTTGGCCGCTGTGAGCATGCGCATTGATAACCGTGAACTGGCTTATTACATAGTCTATGTGGAGAATATAAGTGTAGAGAAACTATTTAGGTTATATGTTAACAGCGCCACAGTTCATTTCGATGGACTGCGTTATCATACACTAAAGACACGTTACCCTGGATCCGTACTGCTCTGTATTCCACGAACAGCGGTATTAACACTGTACTGGTCTAATAGCGCTAATGAATTACCTAATCCGCATTCATAAAACAAAAAAATATATACCCCGTGTAGCAGAAGAGCCGATTAATAATGATAGACTGCTACAACCTCTCTGGGTAGGCCATGCGATTATTTCATGCACGTTGTGTCAGGTGCATAATATCAAACGGCCGACTTTCGTAGCAACATAACACAACAGACGTTAGGCTGCCATAAAACCCTGACAAATTTTGTCCATTTCCGCAGGAATTAACCATTATCTTCACTTATACTAAGATACCAGCAATACATAGGGTTCATCATTGGGAGAAATTAGTACTGAGCATTACTTCACAGCAATCCTACGGACGCGCGGGACCTCTTGTTTACGTTTTCGCGCTCAATGCACAGTGTTGCGCTGTCTGCCCCGGAGAGATCACAACCGCGGGAACTTTGTTCGTCGTACATGGATTATCAACGCGATCGTATTTGAACTACGCCTGAATATTACCGTGTGGGGTGTATATTTACCGTATTCTGCCGAATATTGCTCGTATCTCAGCGATTTCTCCGTTGGAGCAAGCTTCCGAGGATGGAGGATTATCTTGACAATATATCGGGGGAAGGATTCGTATCTCAGTGATTTTTTTCGTTTTAGTGTCCGGTCGAGGTTCATCCTGAGGATAAATCGTGGGAAGGGTCATTTTCCTATGCATTAGTATGATTTTGGTCATGGAAATATAAATAGTCCATTTTCATCATCCTATTTCACGGTGAATAGTCTAAATCTAACACGATTTCTGGAATACCTTCGGGATATATTTGGAATAACTCGTGATGAATCAAGTCGCTGGTAGCGGTCATGGGGATGGGGGTGGTAACTACAGGAAACACCCCAAGATGAAGTCGAAGGGAAAAAAGTACCAAACAACTCCTGGCCCAACGTATCGTGAGGGTGTGGTCGTCATCGACTTGAACGAGGTATGTGCCAGGCCCTTGTCATTGGTGGTGCGAAAAATGAGGTTCTTGTACCGGCCCGTGTGCATTTGCTCAATTGAGACACCTATACGAAAATCAGAATCGTACAGGTGTCTCTATATACCTAATTTGTTAAATGTGGACATGAATTTGAAATAATTCGTCAGAAGTACCAAACTGTCCATCGACCGACCCAAACACTTCAGTAATCTTGCCACTTTGCAGCATGTAAACAACGTACATATACTGTTAACTACTTCTAATAGTTCCGTGATTAGTCATCATTCTAAACTATAGATGGAATGTGTTGGTCTAGTCGGAACGAAATGTAGATTCCTCGATGCGGAACTAAAGGTCATCTGTCATGATTTTTCCGTTTTTAAGAGCAAGTGGCATGACATTTATTTTGAAAATGTCAGAATTACTGCCACTGTGTAAAATCAATCACAATTCCCTCTCTCCCACTGCACCACCAATGGCCTCTCACGCAGTTCAATTGTACCATATACTGTGTATACTGTGTATACGTTCGTGCAGTCCGGTCATCCACTCAGTAGACCTTTACTGTTGCGAGAGGAGACAGAGCGACGTGTACGACAGCTAGATGACGTGGTCTCCTCCACGGTTTAGCGCTCTCATGTTGACCTGAGAAGAGTTCCCTTCCCTGGGTATCCTCCAACGTTCGGGGATCAATGTTTTTTTCATATGGAAGACCTATAATAATTGGTGACGTGAACTGAGGTGTTGTGTAATAATTTTTCAATTCCCCATGGGGATAATAAATAACAATAATAAATTTAATTTGCTGTAGGCCTGTGTAATTCATCTATGGGTTGGCTATTGCCTGTATATTACGATCTTCGAAACAGTATATATACCCATACAATATGGAGCAACAGACTGTGTAGCCTGATCGTTGCGGCTCAGCTAGCTCCCGTCGATATGAGCGATTTAGAAGCTTACTAGTATTTGAGTGGTGGTTATTCATGGCGATTCAGAGTCACGCATCGTCCATGGAACATGTGGGTCAATCACTGCATGAAGCGACCTTGTCCCACTGCGACCAGGCGACGTATGCTTGTAGTAATTCTGAAGTGAAAAGTATAAACACAAGCCTATCCTTGGAATGAACATCCATATATGGACGGGTATTTTACATATTCAAAGGGAATCTACGGAGAAAAAAATGCGTTTGGAATGTAAATAGAACGAGAGATTTATCACTGAAGGATATTTCTTATTGCTCTGATCGTGACATACCTAGCATCGGCACATGGTCACACGCCGAGAGTCTCAACCCAGGCCATGTCTTAAAAACAATGATGTTAATCGAACGTCTAATTGTGTAGCAGTTTGCAAATCTTTATTGCAGTTTCGGAAGTTGAGAAATATCAACAACGTATGTCCTCGTGTGCTATGTTGTAAAATGCATTTACAAACACATTGTAGACCTACTAACCTTATCAATGTGTCTCGGTAGATCCGCTATTAGTGCTAATAATTGACCTGGCAAAAATCCTACGTATCTACAAATTTCCGAACAGGCACCCACCGATAAGAAAAACGCCACCGTCCACAGATACTATGTTATGTGGTGTTTTTGCTCAAGTTCGACGGTCTTGGAACAAGACTCTCTGTAATCTGCATTTGTTTGTTGCACTGAAGAGCTCCGCGAAAATACACCGTGACACCCAACTGGGTAAGATGGGTAAGACGCGTTTGAGGCCCTTCATATGTAAGTGTGATGGATCGGTCACTTGAATTGACATAGCTGATGTAAGAAGAGCAACATTTACAGAACGTATTTAAAACAACTAAAACAATCGTACCAAATGCTGGTACATGTCATCGATCACCTTAGTTTACAATCCCGACTAAGGAAAAAACAGGACACCAAATACTCCATTCGGTATGGGCAGGTTAGCTAGTGAATGTTCCTGTCACCTGACCCAGAGCCGTACGTATGCAGTGCTGACAGAAAAAAATGCATCCGTCATTTTGTTCAGATTCAGGTTACCATTCCCCATGCGAATGTGGGATTTCGGTGGGTTTCAACAACTGGAGCAGGCTTCCTCAGACGCCGCAGTCAGACTTCTTTAATTATTGCTGCCATTCCCTTCTCGTATCGGGATCGGGATGTATCGAGATAATGGCCACGCTGCTGTGACAGCTGACATTTACGACTACTTCGTGTAGACGATCATTCCTGATATGGAGTAACAGTATCGTCATTTACGCCTCCTATTGTAGACTTGGACATTTTCTATATAATTGTATTCCCACAGTTCCTACAGATTATCCTAAATGCCCATAAGGAGCCAAATTCTCTCGGACTACCATCTCTGCTCGAGGGGGGGGGGGGGGGGGGGGTATACATGGTCCCAGTGGCAAATACCTTCTTGAATAGGCGCAAACGCCCGACGTTCGATGTGGTCAAGCTCCAATAAGTGACGCCTATATGTAATGATGCTATACAGTCCATCTTGCAATTAATACTTAATGCTCCCACTCAATGAATCACCAAACCTTCCTGACTTTCTGGATTGGAGATGACTGTTAGAGGTGGCTATTCATCAGTCAACGACTAAAGCCACTCGTAGAAGGTATGAATTGGCGTAGTAGACGTTTTGATAGAAAGGAATTCCGACTCCTATTTCAACATCTATAAATGCATGAGGTACGTTTGTAAACAACCACCCAGGAATCAACGATGCACATATATAGGCCAGAACGATGAAGCACTTCCTGGCTTCATGATTGATTGATTTTTCTTTCGAGAGTGTTTTCTCACGGGTGACCTAATTCATAGTGGGTTCGTGTCTACAGAAGGAGATACATTGTTAGGCACGTTGTGTATCACTGTAGTTAGCGCATAGCACGATACGATATGCTGTGTGTCACACCAAGACTATCTGATTCATAGATTGAACCAGATAGTTATTTTAAGCCTATCAGCAGATTAATAATTTGTTGGTTCTAGTTGGGCGCGTCTTGAATTTTACTGGTCGTATATAAAGTTAACGAATATACTAAACATACAGAATCATCTGTATTCTGAAATTTGACAGTAACCGTCTAAATAGTTCATACATTCAGAATAAATCGGAGTTCTTGCACAGTTCTCACACAACGAGTCATGAAGCATGGCTTTAACGAGGAAGCAACACAGAACACAGTCCACGCTTCTGGGTCTGAATCATGCGTCGGATTCCAAATACCAACTGTAGTCACATTGCAGAACTTTGCATAACTCACGCACATTTGTGTTAGTATCGCGAGGTAGTCTGAAGTATGTTTCACATGATCATTTCAATATATATACTTTCGCAACTACGATACCTGCGAACACATACAACATACCTTCAATTCATCCGTCACAGATTACCGTATTGCATGTGCTACTTATACAGCTTCACACATAGATAGACACCTTGACATGGAATGTGTATTTCACAGGCTGGTATTTAGAACCGCAAGTCTTATTTCGTCATATCAGTTACCTTAATAACTAGATGAGAACTAAGCAGCGATGAAGATGCCAAACGAGTAATAGTTGCATATGAGGGGCTCAATTTTGTGACATAGTCTTTGTATATGTTTCTGCTATGTCTGTCGTCGCATTATTTTGGTTTATTTTTGTATTTCATGCGCCCTGAGACAGCTTGTCCTGTGTCTTGCGCTCTATAAGAATTGTATTATTATTATCATTATTATTATTATTATACCATTCCGTATGGATCGATTAGTCTAGTTCTATGTGGGTTGAGCGCCTTCCGTCAGCGGATATGTGGATATATAAATATATATATAGATAGATAGGACATCTGGAAGTAGTGAAAAGTACATGGCTCCACTGGGACTCGAACCTTGAACCTCTCGCTTCACGTGCAAGCGCCCTGCCAGTTGAGCTATGGAAGCCAACCGGTGGTCTCGAACCCGAGGATCATGGTATATATATATATATATATATATATATATATATATTCAATCAGTATTACACACATACATTTGCATGACAATATAGTGCATTTGGATATCAGATCCCAGAATGACTAAATTGGAGCCTCTCAGAATACTCCTTGCGTTAACGTGACCTCGGAACGTGACAGAGTAAGGCGAACCTTCACAGTTATGGAACCTGGGAAAGTATATTTGAATAGCATCTAGAACTGTATTGATCTTCTCTCTCAGTGCGGGGCAGTCAGTGTGAAATAAAGAACGAGAGGGAATGTTTGCCGGGAGCAATTGCCCAGAGGTACAAAGTACTTAGATTGGTTGATATGGCCTGATGTGGTGCACATAAAGTTTAGGCGTAGTTCTGGTATACCATTTTGCTATCATCATTTGGATCGTGAGTAGTTGGATAGTGAGTAGTAAAGGTCAAGAAGAACAAACACGTATTGAATGAGATGCCCGAAAGGTTTGTTAAAGGCCAAGGGACTTTCGGAACTTCGAAGGGTGATTATTCCTTATAACGCAAAGCTTTATGATGTCATGTGAGGAGGAAATCGACCTGCTAGAAGTACAGAGTAGATGCAAAACTGAGATTATATACTCGAATTTCCATGCATTGAGGAATATAAAATCAGTAATTATCGTTACTGTGTCATAAAATTATTCATCGAACTTACGCATCAAATGAATATTGAATCTCACGCCATGGGCGACAGCTACCAGTTCATACTCCGGAAGCATTTTACTTCGTAGGTGGGATGTCGGGTATATGAAGTTCATTTCAAGATGTTCAATATGAAGAGGCTTCCCGAAGGTAGATGCAGCACATTGGACGCAACAAGTAACTGACTGGGGACTGAAACCCCTGAAGTACACCATCCAATATCGATCCTGACGCACGAGGCAATGTGTTTTTTCACACCCTAATTCGAAATTATCCCGAATCAAAACAGATTTTCCCTGTCATTCTTGGTAGCAAGAAATCACCCCTACTCCACTGAATGCAGCAGTCTCAACATGTACCTACCATGGGCAAAAAATATTGTGGACCCTTCATTTGGAATTCTCTTCCGCTATTATTGAGGAGGGAGATTCGAATTCATATAAGAGGCGGTCAGATGTCACGGAAAATATATCAGCCTATGAAGATCAGATAATATATTCAGAGGATTGCCGTGTGAAATTGGGTCATCCCATGTCCTCATCATCAGTCTTGGTAATTCACTCTTGAAAGAGGCAAATCCGACTGATGAATGACTATGCGCGGGCAGTATACTCAGCACATCGTTATCCATGATATTTGTGCAATACGAGGTTATACTGTATGATGTAACTCCCAAGCATACATGACTGTACGAATCCAGGAATTTATTAATATCAGCACTTGATTTATACAGCCGTATGAGCGGATCGCCTAAATTGGATCAGACCATACAATACGGCCCGTGGTGTTGGTTATATCATTTCGTCTTTTTAACATCAACACACAACTATCCTGATTATCATGGACCCTGGGGTATTACGCATGATCTAATGCAATTGAACATGGTATCCTATCCCATCGAATTACGAAGCTTGATTTTCACAATTGGCACTATTCCAATGAGTGTTCATTCCAAATGTTCTCCGACGTAGAAGATTTCTCAATTATTACGAACATATACATTCATACAACTTATCTTTCAAAACATATATAACCGGGAGGTAAATCGACATTCGAAAAAATAATTTTTGGAGAAAATGGTATTTTGGTATTTATCGAATACGTTGGTCAGATATGACATGGAAGCAAGTGCACTTCTCGAATCACATTAAAGCACGTGTACCTCCGCTGAAATATGCTGTTCCAACCCATGATCCCAGCTCTAATTCTCAGATCCATCACTCGACACAATAACACGTATCAACCACCCAGGAACCCATTAGAACGCAAAAATCATCCACTGTCTTCAGGAGGCCTCAGATACTCACAAATCCTTGCTAGTGCTCCATGAAGCGGACATTGTTCCACTTTCCATTGTACGCATAAGGAAATTAAGTGAACATCAGGGTTGATTAAGTCTCGTATGAGCCTTAGGGAATTTCGTGGTTTAGGTTTGTACCTCCCTCTTCCACATATTTACCAGTAAGTTAGGATTCAGCTTCACATAAGTCGTTCCGCCGATGCAGCGCCGTATTTAACAGAAAATGGAAATACTGTTAGAGTTTTTGGACAAATAAATGATTTAACTATCTCCGGATTTTGTCAGCAAATGAAAATGTACAGATCGTTCCCTGAACTCAGCTGTTCAATCATACGCTAGATGGCACATCACGTGATGTACATATACGACATCTCATATCCAGAGCAGTCTAAAAACACTCTCCGACTCCCAAATTTAGTTTGGTTATGAGAATGTTTGCACCCAGATGACCTAATTCGTAGTTGGCTTGTGTCAATAGGCAAGCTTCGTATTAGTGCAGTAAATTCATTGACAGCTGAGCAGTATTGCTTGTTGTTATACGTGTAACACGAAGGATAAATGTTCCCGTCTATGATGTGTGTTGACTTTGAATCCATTACTGTATTGTGAGGTATCACAGTAGTCGCCTGTCCTGTGGAAATGTACATACGTTTTCTTGGAAGTAGTTGAAGCACAGTGCAAATTCATGTAGCAACGCGATAACTATGCATTAAAGTGATCTACACCAAAATACCGTGGAATTCACAATCACTAGTTGAAGGAGATATGGCGAACTAGTGCCAGAATCGCGAGGACGTCTGATGTGGTGATTCTGGAAAAACAAGGCTGGTGATTCTTCATTGCTACAAAACCTGATACAATAACTCTTCAAAGTCATCGGGCTGGTACAATGGTTGCGTATTTTGGTGCTGTGCAAAGATATTCTCAAAATGTGAGCATTCATACCATATCTATACCATTTATTTATCATTCTATGGAATGGAATACAAAATGCAATATACTCCCATGTTTAAAATGAAGAGGATGCATCAAACGGACGATTCAAAATGATATGAACATAAATATTCAACGGAACAACATATATGCGAATTCGTTTCAACGCTAAAGTTGGACGTTGGCGTTTAGACTTTTCCACAGGTCACCGTATTACCCACTGCCCACTGCGAATAGCATTCAAAATATTCACAGCCAAGAAATAATCGTCATGGGAGAACTTTTTTTTTTTTTTCAACAATTCATACCGCTTGCACCCATCTTTACATAGCTGTGTGCTGGGGAGTACCCAGGGTGAGGGAGCAGGTTCTGTAGACTTGGAGTATTGTAGACGGTATTTCCATTATTTATATTATGTAGAGTTGTTTTGAGTACACTTGAACTGCGATACTTCTTTCGTCGTATCAGATAGGCTCACAGCAGGAATGCAAAGAACGCCTGATAATCATGTCGACATCGGTCTGAGGAGTTCAACGACAAATGTAATTCAGTATATAGTATATATGGACTGAACAGTTTAGTTTCTCCATTTATAAATCAATTCACATTGAACAAACCTTAGGTTGTATATGTTCAAATTGAACACTCGCG
Organism: Eupentacta quinquesemita; assembly: GCA_032360705.1. Classification (NCBI taxonomy): domain Eukaryota; kingdom Metazoa; phylum Echinodermata; class Holothuroidea; order Dendrochirotida; family Sclerodactylidae; genus Eupentacta; species Eupentacta quinquesemita. Next base: position 11,936 of record JAUOBX010057872.1, read on the forward strand.
ACAGACCGGCAGATTAACTTTAGGACAACCCAAATTTGACAGGATATATCTCTTACATCAAATGGTACATGCGACGCATATATTAGGGGAGCTGCTTACAGTTTTCCAACGCCTTTTCAGAAACAAATCAGTGTTGAGTGTTCACAAGTAGAAAGGACCCCAGACTCAATGTAATGCATAAATTAATATGTTAAATACACCATATCGGTCGTTCATCGGTAATCTAGAATACTGCTTTAACATTCCTTTAACCTGTCTCACATTCGTCACAGTCCTGTGGACGAATTCCAACATCATTTTCTCATATTAATATTTGAAATAGACTCAAAACCCTCACCCGAAATAGGCCGCTCCAGTCCAGGATTCTTGCTCTAATTACTTGGGTCTGGCATACCGCATACATCATTCACAGACTCTACAGGAGGCCTTCACAACAGCCCAACAATTCATTTGAGGTTGCCATTGAACATGTTCAAGCTAACTTTAATTCAGGAGGAAATTAGGTGAACGCCCTGCAGGGTAGGCCTCATCTCAGTATGAGCCTCTGATAATTTAACGGGTTTACGTTGTTTCCTATTCTACAGGAGAATAATATTATTCACTAGGATAATAGTTCCTTGATGAGTCTCTTCAACATGAATCTCTGCAACATGAATCTCTGCTGGACTGGCTTATCCTACATAAGTCTCTGAACGCACAGTTGAATATATCATTCAGCATACATTGAAAATATCAGCATCATACATTTGGAACTATTTTGAACAGCAAACAAAGATGTATGTGCGCTAGTTGTCATTTTTATCATAGTTGATTCAACTCCTCATTGCGAAAAATCGCAGATAGGCTCAGACTGTCAGACGGACTGGTGATTGGGAGGTCTACTGGTTTCCCAGGTCCATTATATGGCAAGGTTATGTATCTCCGTTGACTCGTCCCACCCAGACGTTATCGGGAAAACAGTGTGGAAGCAGAGTATACACTCTGCTGAATCGACCCCTAAATGGACGTTTCATTCTGTCTGGGATGTTACAGAGCGTGTCTGTTCCCGAAGATCAATATGTACATCACATCCAGCATGTCATCGGCATCGACATGGGACATAGCTGTAAGCACTATATATTATTATATTTCATTATTTATATATACTTATAACACTAACATGTTGTTGGCCATGGTCAACGTGGTCTATGCTTCTTGTGCCTTGCAGCATTGGATGTTGGTTTTAGAGAAGTTCAAATTACTCGAGATACAACAGTGAGGTATAATTCAAAACGGTTCGCGTTGTGATATCAGGGATTATGTTTTATAATGTGGTTGTAGCAACTATGGTAAATTTCTGATGGGAGTGTTGCTTTCTGATTGTCGCCGTATGCAAGGTGGAATTTCCCTTTCATTTAATACATCCATATTACCCTCAGTAATGTTCATGTTGTAATGTGAGACAACAAAAATATGTAAAATGTTAAGGTATCCACTGAATGACAATCACGGGTTTGAGATAAGGGATACAAAAGAATAAGATAGAAAGA
>JAUOBX010057983.1:0-13464 GCA_032360705.1 Eupentacta quinquesemita
GCATCACTCTGGTATGTAAGACGTCCTTGAGGTCAGGCTGGCGGACTAGGATGTAGTCAATGAGGTGCCAGTGTTTGTACCGAGGATGCATCCAAGTTGTTTTTGGACTGTTTCTTTGCTGGAAAACCGTGTTTGTGATGGTTAGTTTCTGTCCTGCACAGAACTCCAACAGCAGACGCCGGCATTATCGTTGCAGTCACCAACGCCATGTTTACCAAGAACTCCTTTCCCGGCTTCGGCATCTTGGCCAACCCTGGCATCGAAGTCCCCCAGGATGAAGAGTTTGTCATCTGCTGGGGTTTTCTGCACAAGGTTGTGGATATCAGCATAGAACTTATCCTTCTCTGTGGGGTCTGCCTGAATAGTTGGTGCATATATATATGCTGAAGAGTGCATGTGGCATATTTCTTATCATCCAGTGGGAGGCGCATCGAGATGATTTGGTCAGAGTGCCCTGTTGGAAGAGCTTCAAGTTCAGCAGTAATAGAGTTCTTGACCATGAAGCCAACGCCTGCAAGGCGTCTTTCTGTCGCTGGTTTTCCGGACCAGTAGAGAGTGAATCCCGCGCCAATTTCTTTAGAGCTGCCTTCATCTGCGAACCGAACTTCACTTAGAGCAGCGATGTCAATAATAAGTCTGGCAAGTTTGTGTGCCACTAAGGCAGAACGTCGTTCTGGACGATTGCTATCAGCTGTGTCCAACATGGTCCTGACGTTCCTGCATGCAAGTGTTAGTCCTTTTCACACCCTTATAGGTGGGTGCATACTATTGGTGTTTCGGTTCTGGAAGATGCTTGTTGATCTCGGCCAGCCAACTTGGGTTAAATTAGACAAGCTTTGTTTAGACCACATACACACACATGATACACACACGATATACACATACACAAGATGCACACACACACAAGATATACACACACAATATACACAGACACAAAAGATATACACATACACAAGATGCACACACAAAAGATAAACACACACAATATACACAGACATAAAAGATATACACATACACAAGATGCACACACACAATATATACAGACACAATATACACATACACAAAATATATACACACATACAAGATACGCACACACATACAAGATACACACACGATCCACACACGCACAGAATGCATACACACATACACAAGATACACAGATCCACATACACACAAGATACACACACAAGATACACACGAGATACACACACACAAGACACATACACACACACGATACACACACAATATACACACACAGAATACACACAAGATACACACACAAGATATACACACACACAAAATTGTCTTCTCGGATCCTGTGTAATGGTGTGCGCTTGAACAAAGAGGTATTTCTAAAGCCGTCGTTCGCTAGGTTGACCGGAGGCGTGCTCCCGATTAAACGATCAAACAGAAACGAACGTCCGTGATAGGAGGTACTCCACTCCAGGTCACCGAATTCTGCTTCACGGAGCCTAAATTCCCTTCCACATAGAATATTGTTGCCATATCAGTGTCCCAGTGAATTGTATTCATAAATAGTAGAGTATAGTAGCCACTCGTTTCATCAACGACATCCGTCTCATTGCCACTTCTGTACGATAATAATCCTCCCTCTGAACTTCTTCATTGCAACATTCATGGTCAGTGCTCCTCTGAATTCCGTGAAATTGTTCCTCATGTATATGAAGTTACTCGCTCAACTACAGATCCTCCTTATCTCGCTACTGTTGCGTCTTCTTTGTCACCGAACCGAAACGTCCTATATGCGCATTCTTCCCTCCTTGCACTTTGCGCATTGGGAATTTGCTGCCATCGGACGTATTTCTTTCTACTTTTTATTTTTCAGCTGTTTGAAAGTAGGACCAAAAGCTGAGTATTTATTATTCTGCTCACTCTTTTGTGCAGGGTCTCCTCACGATGTTAGCCATTTATAGGCTCGCTATCATCCCGTGATACTATGCTTAAAGAAAACAACCCTATTCACAGTAACGGTAATTACTTATTTCCACATTACAGTTCGACACGTGTGTACGCCTCCCGTCTTCTGGGGGTTATCCTCATGGTATAAAACAAAATAATTATTCAACAAACCCCGATAGTGATAGAGTTTCAACGAATGTTAATACGTTTGAAACGTTCAACCGCATACAGCCACCTCGAAATGTTTTGAACGGGTGGATGGGCATGGACGAATATCAATTGCACTGTCACTGTCAGGTGAATGACGGATCCCACAATTTCACCCTTGGCATGCGGGGGTTGGTATACTGGCATAATAGCATGGAGGGAATATTTGGGATAACACAGGGGGTAAACATGTCAACGTGGATTCTCAGTTTTTATCAGTTCTTAAAATTGTTTCCATGTAATCAGAATGTTAATTTTATTTCTCTGACTTAACAGTCCAAACAAATAGTAAATTCCGTTCGTAAACTCACCAGTAGCTGCGAACCAGTACAATGTTGTAAGCCCTCCAGGGAAGACGAACAACTCTTACTGCGTCCGGGTCATATGCTTTCTTCGAATATCTGAGTATTGAAGGCATGTCTGAGGCATTTTACTGAGATACGTTAATGAAATCAGATTTGAAATCGCCATCAGTGCTTGTGTGAAATGGAGGCAAGATATAATAATGCATCCTAAACTCCTTTCGTAGTGGTCATTTTCTTTGTATTTTCTTTGTATCATCTTTGGGACTGGTTTCAATTGGGACCAGTCTGAAGAAATTTGATAAACATTAAATTCTAAGGCGTTTGTGTTTTGCTTAGTAATTTTCTAATTTGAACCGGTTATGGATTATGGATAGCCCACGAGAGATCAGAGGTGTTCACACGTATCGAGATTAATGCGAAAAACAGCCGCGGTTCGTCCATTGGGCGCATATGCGTCAAATTGGCTGGTAGGTTTCCCACCTATTGGGAAGCTAAGCTGTCTATACCGTTACCGTTACCTCTGGTACAGTTTATACTTTCCGAGTGAGGGAGGTAATTAGCTCTGTTCATGGTGGCTATTAACCTACTGATGGAACGAAATCGATTCATCCTCCGGTATGCAATAATATAGCCATTCGCAAGTTCGAACTATTGAAATAATATACATCGAACAAATAATATACTCAGGACTGAATTTCCAGCTACAAGTCAACTCTATATCAATTCATTCAATTGCCATTCTTTCAATTGGATTAGGATTTATATAATGCTGCACGGTGCACCTGATATGGCTGGTGACACCTAATATACCGGTACCTTCAGTTGTATATCGTCACGGAACATTAATTCGTACACTTGTCATATGTCTAGCAACACTAAATCCATAGCCTAAGCTGCTATCCCAACTACGGAAATAGGCAAATTTCTTCAGATATCGGCAATCGTTTTCATTCTTGTTTGACAGAAAACTAGGACACAATGATATGTAGTGATTCTCCACCATATTTTCAAGACATAAAATTACATTACTTCTAATAACACATTAACAAGAGGAATCCTAATATGAAGATAAACACAAATCAAAACAGTTCCACTACTAACACTTTTTTGGCAGGCATGCAGTTAGGTACAGCAAACCACATTATTCTGGTAAGATAGGTCATTGAAGGTCGGTTTCACGGACAGTAGAGGATAACTGATGTGGGTAGCCATGTGGGTGCGATATCCCTCCTTTCAACAGGTTTTCCGTGGACTGTTCTGTAATATGGTTCTTATATATCATGACAGAGCAACCATATCACAGGTGTTAGAATGAGCCTGGGTATACTGTGCCTACTCGTGCAAAACCCAGCCCCTCCCACAGTTCCTATGTGCCCTCTAATGAGAGTTCTTAGAAAATATAAAGTCAGAATATATGACTGTCACTTAGTGTAACGGGTTATATAGTGATGATGCTCATATACTATATCTTCCTTCAATGATTGGGGATACGTTTGGCTAAATATTCACCTGATGGGCAAGTATGAAACAGAGACATGGTAGACAGATCTGGGGTCATTATGAAATTCATCATAGAAAATCATGAGTATTTTTAGTTAACAGAATTACAGTCATGAGCCATGAATCACAACCAAAAACATATAGCTGATAATTTTCGGCCGTCTTGGAGATTTAAACCCAGAAATTGTCGTTTGCGTTATGGCACTCCTCCTAGATGGTAGACCAGTGCCCCCTCATGAAAAGTAAAAATGTAGAGTACTAGGCTCCAATATTACATATAGCATAGACAGGCAAGTTTGAGAAATGTTCATCATATTTTGTTTTTCATCAAACCAGTGATCAATTGTTCATTATAGAATAAAAATCAGGACAGTTTCAGCATATGGATTCAGTATGATATAAGGCAAAAAATCACACCATTTCGCATCTAAGCCCTTCCAGTACAGCCAACTTATTCCGAAAGGCGAGGGAGTCACCCCTCTCCTCATACCCCTTCTCGAGAATACCGATGAAAATTGGGGCAGACACTCAACTGTGCCCCCTAACAACGGAATCCTGGGTACACCCCTGCAGCAATTATCCTCTACTGTCTGCCAGAGCGACCTTCAATGACATGTCGTACCAGAATAATGTTGTTTGTTGTACACTGCTTGCATGCCTGCTGAAATAAGAATAAGGAATGGAACTGTATTGGTCCGTGTTTATCTTCATATTGAAATTCCTCTTGTGGAGTGTCTTGGAAGTCTTGTAATTTTTGTTTCGAAAATATGACAAGGAATCACTACACATCGTCGTGTTCTTGTTCACAATTCAGCGAATTGCTTGTAATTTTGGAGTACGAAACAAAATTAAAACTATTCATTCAGTCAGTCACTGTCCTGAACAGCAAGGTCGCAATTGAAGGAAAGTTTCTTCCTTCTTTCCGCCTCATTCATGAGCTGTATATATGGAGTGTTGCCAGAGCAGGATATATTTGGGCATATAGAAGAATGACTCCTGCAAAACATTGCCACTGTCACCCTGTACTTCCTGCCAGCCAGGTCATCCTCCGGGAGCCCACACATGGTAGGAAGAGCAGAGGCAGACACCTCGACACATTTTACGACATACTGAGGAGAGAAACTGAATTGAGCTAAGGAACCGAGAGAGATTGCTGGATGTATGATGGACAGGCACTAAAAGAGGATTCATGCGAGTGCTCGTTATGAGCTCAGCTGTATGACGTATATACCTAAACTAACGCATCCGAAATGGAGGTTATAGATAGCTCCCGAGGCAGCAGGTGTCCACGCGCTGTAATACAATCTCCAGTCGGTGCTGTTATCGGAGTATGCACTCGAGGAGTGTGACGGATCTGTTGAAGAAGTTAAACTGTCTCCATGTACTGATTTACGGAATGTGAGGAATAACCAGTCATTCGAATACATCTGAATTTTCAACGTCGAATATGTTTGATCAGATTGAGTTTGATCATCGTCATACACGTCAGGATCTGATAACAGCTCCTAATATTATACAGCCTGTCACTATTGATAACTATGTAGAGTTTCTGACAGATTATAGAACCAGTGGAAATTCCGGAAAGATTCGCCCGAGGAGAGCGAGATTAGTCAATGGTATTTGGAACGCATGGAACAAATTGCCAAAGGAGGCAGTTGCAGCCCGAACACTGTACACATCCAAGAATTAACTTAGGAAATGTGGGATCTTCGAGGGTCATCAGACCGTTTGTCGCTCTAAAAACTCGTTCGAAACGTAGGTTGAATAAACTTTTATATCTACTAGAGAGCTCCATATTCACCGTGATGATGTTGTATGGAGAGAAGGTCAGATTCTATTGGGTCTGCTCGGCAAATAGCTAGATCACTGTACGTAGGTACAACACAACTTTTAATGTAAATGTATTAAGATCTCTCCCCCACTTCAACCCCCTCGAGTAGATTACGGAAGGATCAGATGGCGTATTGAAGGGGAGCTCCAGAAACAAAACCAGAGATTTAGAGGCGCTATGGTGGGAAGATTCGCTAAAATACCCAACAATGGCTAGGGGAAACGGCCCCAAATGATCGATTGTGTTCTACTGGGAAAACGCTAACTTTTGTATCATTTCGGAAGATATATCGAAGTTCAATGACTGTTTGAATTCTTTCGATGTGAATATCAGTTATCTTGATGTATTGGTCCCTTATTCAACACTCGAAAGTATTTATATTCATAAGCGGGGAATTAGGGGGAATCGAAACGCATTTCACAACACATAAATTAGATCATACAAGCTTAGTAGTAGTCTTTTTGACGGTTCGATTCCCCAGTAGTAATAATAATAATAATGTCACGTCTTATATAGCGCACATATCCAGTTGACAACTGTTCAAGACGCTTTACAACAATAATTAGCCTCCCCCACATTCCGGTAATGCGCAGCTTGATATACAACAATGGAATCAGGACGGAAACTGTTAAATCGAGGTGTAATATTGAGAGAACTTCCTGTTATCATATTGAATAATAAATGTGATGAGATTAACGCAGCATCGATCATGTTTGACATTTCGGCCAAATCACCCATAATAGTCTCCCTTCAATTATTCAAAATAATCGAGGCAACACCATGGCGATGCATCATCATCAAATATTAACGGTTTTCACATCATGTGAATAATCCTATATTAAAATAGCCGAACGAAGTGGTGTACTATATATCAGTACCTGTTATTTTGATGAATTGGTTGGATAGTCCCTTATCAACTGCAGTGAGAACAAATTATTATAAAACGATTAACACCTGAAAGTATTTATATTCATTAGTGGGGAATTCGGGGGCGCATTTTGAAGTACTTGCATAATAATTTGACTGATTGGATAAATTCACAGTACAGTGTCATGAAGAAAACCATTACATTACTGATCCGGTCCTGACTGACTGACTGAGCAGCTACGTTACATACTATCCATATTTATTGAAACTTTCCTTACATTTTGTTGAGGGAAAGACGGATCCATTGTTACTTCAAGATTAGAGGCAACATCCATGAACAAAGACTAATGGAAAGACAAATGATCCAACTTGTTGATTCCGCTTCTGAGAAGCTGGAGATTTCAAGTAGGAGGGAACACATCCCGAAGAAGTATCTAGGCTTGATATATGTGTTGTGTGAGGGAAGACAGAACGGACAGAATTAGATGGGGAAGCGTGGCAAACGCAACCAACAAAAGTGGTAAAAAGAAGAGGTATGAGTACTGAGCGGTGCCGGGAACTTCAAGCGAAAGAAGGACAACACCCTAAGGTTCAGTAGAGAACTGTTCATGGAAATAGCTGCACAGAAGACAGAAGGAAGACACTGCCTAAAATGGACTGGAGGCTGGAGTGAGGCAATGAGATGGTCATCTGCAGAGGAGACAGAAGGAAGACACTGCCTACAATGGGCCAGAGGCTAGACTGAGGCAGTGAGATGGTCATCGTGACACCCTTATAGGTTCAGTATAGCAGTAGTCATGGGAAAATCTGCAGAGAAGACAGAAGGAAGACACTGACTACAATGTGCCAGAGGCTGGAGTGAGGCAGTGAGATGGTCATCGTGACACCCTTAGGTTCAGTATAGCAGTGATCATGGGAATAGCTGCAGAGGAGACATAAAGAAGACACTGTCTACAGTGTGCTAGAGGCTGGAGGGAGGCATTGAGATGGTCATCGTGACTCCCTCGGTTCAGTTGAGCACTGATCATGGGAATAGCTGCAGAGGAGACAGAACGAAGACACTGCCTACAATGGGTCAGATGCTGCAGTTTGAAGAAATGCCTAACAATTGAAAATTCAGTGTGTCCAGCCTCTCCCTGGTGTCTCGACCATAAACGTCGTGGTTATCAGTGACATCGGAGAGCATTAGATATCTCAGTGATATGTGGTGTATCAGGTTCCAGTGCATTCACTTACGACTGAGATACGACGTGTAATTCACGAACCCTCTTGTTTTCTGAGAATTGAATTGATTCCACTTATTCCTATTTCTCATTCAGTCTATGCTTCTCGAAGTTCTTGGAGGAATGCATACTTTAGCAACCAATTTACCCCCATTTGACTGTGTTTCGCATTGTTGGCGATTCATGTATAAAACTTTTTCCCTCTCTGAGAGGATATCCATAAAAGCTTAAGAACTTGAACTCACCTCAGCCGCCTATCCCGGAGTCTGGTAGACCGTATAGGGGTGCTGCTAATGACGTGTTGCGGTAACCAGACTAAGACCCATCCACTCGGATGTGATGTTTTCCCATCTCTTCCTGTGTCTGCCTCCCCTCCTTCCTGGTACCGTGTCATGCAGGTTCGTCTTGGCCAATCTTGATAATCGAGTGACATGACCATACCACTTCGGTTTCCGCTTCTTCACCGTTGTGAGAAGGTCATCGTAAGGCCGAATGGCATGTTCGACATTGTTATTTACTTCTTGGTAGATGATGTAGTTCCTGTAGGAGATATTGAGGAGTCTACGGAAGCATCGCATTTCCATGACTTATATCCGCCTTTCGAGGTCTGCTGTTAGGGTACATGGCTCACATAAATAGAGAAATATAGAGGTGACAAGAGAACGCAACAGACTGTATGATGTTATTTCTGACTTTCTGGCTTCAGTTTCGTTATTGCTGCTGTTGTCTGTGCAATTCTGGAGAGTATACCTAGCTTTGATCCTTCAAACTTGAAGCGTTTGATTATTATCTTTAATCTGATGTCAGCGCTGATGTCATCGATGTTATTAGTCATCAGCTCGTTTCCTGGGCAATAATCTACATACCATAGGCTCTTGATGTCTTATCGAGGTGTTCCACTAGGCTAGAGAGCTCTTCTACGTCTCGTGCAAGGGCATCAATGTCAGCGTCAAAACGTAGGTTGATGTATGTTCTGCCACCAAATATATCTGTCCCTTCATTATTTGCGGGGCATCTGACATGGTTCTCCCAAGCAAAGCGTTGGAGGGGGTAGGAGTGAGCGAGCTTCCTTGACGGAACTGTTGTTCTCCACCATCCCACTATTTCACCATTGTAGATGACAGCACTGGTGGCTTTGTCATAAAGCCGTTGGATCACTCCAGTGAGATTGGCATTGATGTTATAGTGTCTCATAGTTGCCCATAGAGCTGCATGCCAGACTCTATTGAAAGCTTTCTTGAAATCTATGACACAAGCCTGACAGTATCAAGCAAAACACACGATTCAATATATATATTCATATAATTCTTGCACATGCGATTGCAAACACCCGCAACGCCACCATTTGCCACGCGGCTGTCACACATTGGTGAATGTCGACTGATCTAGTACAGTCTACCTGAAACCCTCTCGCCAGTCGGTAAAAGGGGCATGAAATCCGTTCTGTATCTCTGGATCTGTGTCTGTGGCGATATTGTCCTACGCTCCACGTGTGGTCAAACCGACCGGAGCAGGTGTGTTGGCGGAGTTCTTGTTTCAGCTGTCTCAAAAACTAACTGCCCAGGTTAGCTTTGTCTTAGTAAGGGACCTACCTACTAAGGCTATACCGCGTTGTGTATATATTTGATTAAAAAAAAAATGTCATGATATGAGTTAGATCTGACTTAGTATTGCTGGAGCTGATCATACAAAGTTAAAATGGGTGAGTAAATTTTGAAAAATTGACCAAGTATTCTGCCCACCAATAAGTTGGGTGGAACGAATTGATCAATCCTTATTTAAAACCCATGCTAAGCTATAGCTATGGATCATCATCGAGGTGGATTGCTGTGATATTTGGTCAATATTTGCCCTGCCACCTGTTTAAGGCTGTAGAATATTGACCCCGTATTCTAACAGTGTGATAAATTATGCTTTTCCCAGGTAGAGGGACTATCGCAGTATCAATCATGTGTGCCGTGTCACCACGATCACTGGTGATTATTTTTATATAATTTTTCATACCGTGTGAGGCAACAGCATGGCGATGCATCATCATCAAATATTAACAGTTCCCGTATAATGTGAATGATCATTTCAAGACAGTAGGTGTTACAAAATGGTGTTTCCATCGATATGAATATTAGTTATCTTGATGTATTGGTCCCTTATGATTAACCTTGATAACATACAACAATCAATACTTGAAAGTATTTATATTCATAAGCGGGGAATTAGGAGGAATGAAGTAGACCATGTATGCTTAGTATTTGTCCTTCGGGCAGTTTCGATCGTCCTTAGCCACATCATTGCAACACTGCCATAATTGTAATATGGACATGAGTGCCATTGATGTACTCCCCAATGATATGAGGGTATTGACCAATTTCTAGTGGTCAAGTAATCGATAGCGTTCTTTCGTTAGCTAATTAACAAATCTCTCAGATTTATCCATCGCTTTTAAAGGATCGTCGTCCAGATACAACAGAACTGTGATGTGAATCACTCAACTAATATCAAGTGAATTTTTTGTGGTCACATCGGTACATCAATGACCCAATATTCAGCGATTACTGAGCTAGCTTCAGCATGCAGTAAAACTTCGTCATGACAAGCTTCCTTTCCATTACTCGGACATTTTTTTCCGAGTATACTCTGCCCAGCGTGGCGTAACTATATAATATTTTATCTTCTTCAGGAGGTCAGCTAATTTACCACTTTTGCGCCCAGTTGACATACCGCGACTGTATTTCGCATTGATCCCGATACGTGTGAACACCTCTCATCTCTAAGGGAGTCTCTATAACCGGTATCAAATTTGAAAGTCCCCCCGCGAAACGATGACATCGATCTCGGGATTTGATGAAATTTTCACACGTTTCAAATATACATATCCGCAGCCATTTTTGGTCTGCATGGTTTGCCACTAATTGCCTCGTTACAGATGTTGTGTCACTATTACACACAAGTTGATAGCGAAATTTACCACCCGTAGTAGACAGGTCGGCGATGCAGGCATTGTTACACAGACATATAGCGTCATGAACTTGCTACTCTGAATAACAATCCCATGAATATAATGGGATGGAACTGTTGTTGGCGCACTATTGTTGTGGACTGGTGGGATACTAATAATAATTACCAACATTTCCGGCTGCTCATGCAGTGAATTATTTTGTTCTTTGTCAAACTCCATAAGTCATGTTGTTTGCATTGCCAAGTAATTATTAACTGTTCTTTATGCCTCGTGAACCACTGAATGAAAGATTAGTTACCTCAGTGTTGAAGACAGAAATATATGAATTGGAGATGGCAGTTGATAATAACAAAACTATTGAGTTTAAGTTACGTATGTCGTAATGAATTGACGATGCGACGTACATCCCGCAGCAAAGCACCAGGACGCCAGCAAAACAAGGCGCCAGTAAAACAACTGGATACTGAATGGAACGCGTTTGAATGCAATTGAATGATGATACTCAGACTATTACCATGGAGATATCTTCAAACCTACTAATTTAATCCCTCAAACTCAAACTGCTTAACGTGTTGTATTGTGATGGTAGAAACAAATATTCAAATCCAGTTTGAGCAGTCCTCAGTACTAAGAAATTTCATGCCAAAAATTTATCCAGTCGCGAATTGCAGGGTTCTGTGAAAATTCGCACGCCAGTCGAGAGAAATGCTTGATGATTAGTGCGGAATTTACACCTACCCTTTGCGCATTTTGCATGGCTTCAGTAACATATGGAATCGGGAGGAATCTATCCCTTAACCTAATTTACTGGAGTGATACCTCGATATTTTACTTTGATATTGAACTGAATGAGCAAGCTGCTCGTATATATATGATAATTCATTCCATGAGGAAATATGTCTACGAGTAAATTATTTTGTTCTTTGTCCATCAGTCACTCTGTTTGCATTGTCGAGTAATTATTAACTACTCCTCATGCCCCGTGAACCACTGAAAAATATGAATACCAATTGATAGCCTAAGACTTGTTAAGTTGATTTATGGGGTTTTAATCCCCAAAGTACAAAATGTCAGGGACTCGAAAACACCTAAAATGTTTATATTCATACGTAGGGAATTTGAGTGAACTCCGCTCTTCTATACTCTAGCATTCTCTAGTTTGAATATGCGTGCACGTGAACGGGCATATAAGAACGTACCAAAGGTGTGAGTTCGATGAGATTTCAGCAATTATCACTATATTGTATAGTAAGACTTCGTGATTTCACTAAAATAGACTCTTCCATCATAAGAAAGTATTTGGCATGGTCCCCCGGAGAACACAGTTGAAGCATATTGCAATATTGTTAATTATGACCATTTGATGATCATCGCCTGCTCGACCACAGTTGGTAACAAAGTCGTCCGCTCTCTAATACCATTTAATTTCTGAATACTTCGTATTGAAATCGTTCTAACAATACAGATAGTAGATAAACTATAAATGAAGTGATTCACTGGAATAAATAGGGACATGAATGAAGAGGGGTTTTTACTCGTCGAATTGATCTGAACGTTTCATCGATGCACCGTGTTTCGTGGTAATAATATGTTCTATTTGAAGTGTCAATCTCATCTTCTGTGAAAAGTTCCTATATGTCTGAATACTCTAATTTAGTTCACATTCATATATAAAATGCCCAAAGTAAAGTATGAAGAAACTCATCGAATGGCTCAATAAAAAGTAATATCCAAATAGGGAATCTCGCTTCGTGAATAAGAAATGCTGACCTAAGAATGCACGCTCACAGTCTAGGATGAAATCAGAAACAATATAGTAATCCCCCAAAAGGTGTTCAATTGTTTCCACATTGTTACTGCAAAACGTCAAATTCGGAGAGGGGACCAACTTACCAAGGCAGGTGTATTTCTCCTAACCGCCGATTTTTGGTGCTCCGCGACGTGTACTAGTTATTCGGACAAAAAAGTAATCATACGCACACGATACACACAGAAGATAAACACACAAGATACACACACAAGATACACACACACAAGATACACACATAAAAAGATACACTCACACACGAAAGCTACACAGACACACAAGATAACACACACACACAATATACATACACACATAAAAATACACACACACACAAGATACACACACACGATACACATACATAAATGATACACACGCATACGAGATACACACACACAGGATACAAACACGAAATATACACGAACACAAGAGACACACACAGAAGACCCACATACACACACCCAGGATACACACACAAGAAACACATACAGGATACACACGCAATATACACACACAAGTTACACACACACACGTAATTTTATTCTAGGATCCCGCGTAATGTTGTGCGCTTGTTACTATGACGGCTCAAAACCGCCGAACTTTTACGCTTCGCGACGTGTACTAGTTAATCCGACAAAAGACGCAATCGTACACACAAGATCCACACACGCACAGAATGTGCATACATACAAAATAGGAGGACCCACGTACACACAAGATACACACAAAGGATACACACGAGATACACACAAGATACACACACATAGGACACATACACACACGATACACACAGAAGATACACACACAATATACACACACATAAGACCCACATACACACAAGATACACACAC
>JAUOBX010058094.1:2703-13460 GCA_032360705.1 Eupentacta quinquesemita
CCCCCCCCCCCCCCCCCCCCCCCCCCCCCCCCCCCCCAAGACCTCAGCATGATATTGATGTGTTGACACTATTTTGTTGCAACTAACATAACATGGATGAAAATGTATTGTCAGTGTGGCTTGGAGGTAAAGGAAATCAGGAAATTATGTAATACAATAATTCCACAGACTTCAAATTTCATCAAACGTTATAGTGTAATATTTCCAGTTATAACCGTGTAAAACCGCCCTGTGCTATAACCATGGGGACTGTAGCCTACATAGCTTACATGGTATATGCCCCATACCTGATCAAGTTATCGTGATTATAATTTCTTGGAACATTTTTGATTTATGAGAAGATTTCTGATGAAAATAACTCTCCCTCTAGCAGAAAACATTAGGGGAAACTAGTACCTATACTCCATAGCTCATTCCATCCAGATCAGACGACTTATCGCATTTACAAGCTGATACGAGCAATATGTCAATATCAATCACATTTCTCCAATTTCGACGAATCACCGAAATCATGGATGGTATCTTCCATATGCTAGCACAATACAAACTTTCCGAATAATCATGCCATGGGTTTTCTCATGTTACAAAGGTTTTCACCGACGTTTATCTCTAGTGATATGTGTAACCTCTAACTGTTTCCGATCAGACAACCTTATAAAAATACAATTTGCACACATAATAGGAACATGTTATGTTTATAGTATTCGAAAGTGCAAACTTCTTACCAAATACTGGTGGATTCAGGGCCATGGTCACGAGGTCCAGCATCCATCCACTTTCATCGGCGACTTGGTGCACGTGACCTAGCTGTCGCAGGAAAAACAGAGACTCAGAACTGAATGTCTGAGGGAACGTTATCAAAGCCATACTCAAAATTTGAAATGTCTGCTATCAGAATTGTACTATTTTAATGACACATTTTGCTTCTGGGTATCAGCCCTAATGCCTACGGAAGATCGATTTTCGATCCACCAAGGTTGACAATTATTCAACTCTAGAGACTGGAAGAATATTTATGGTTGTGGTTGTGATTTCTGCATCGAAATGGAATGATTGAGGGCTGCTGTATGCAACCTACAAATCAGTGTGTCAGCCCTATAGTGTTAAAATGAACGTTGCGATCGGAGAGAATATTGTTGTGTAAGATATTGTGTAGATGCTAGTTCCTCCAATATAGACAAACCATGCAATTTTGTAATGTATTTATTGATTATCTAATTTAATCATGTTTCACGTGGAAATGTGATAGGAAAGTGTCCATTACTTCACTATTCAATAATAAGCTTGCGAGCGGGGAACAGGTGACTGTTATCAATACCGCGAGCCCAAAGTATACCGCTCCAATATATGGATTGCTTCATGATCGGGGGTCCATTATTTAGCATTGTATTTTTCGGGTACCTTTACGTGCCTCCTTTCAATTTATTATATACTGATGTAATTCTCTGTAATCGTGCAATATTCGGTTCATAGAACGATATGATACAGGCAAGTGGAGCACTAACCTCAACTGGTTCGTATTGAAACAGCTTCAGTCGCTCTTCCATGAATGACTGCTCTTCCTGCCCGATTAACCTCCCGTCAAGCAGTGGATCATCCGGTAGCACACTCCCCTCTGCCAAATCATCTCTCGTTCCTTCCAGATCGCCACCCAACACATCACCGCTCCCGCTAGTGATACTGTGGGAGCAGGCGAACACTAGGCATATAACGGACCAAGTGACGAATAGTCTCTCCATCTGTGTCGCGTAACTGGTGAATAGCTCTGCAAGGTTAATCTATATATATTGCAGAAATTAGGGAGAGTGGTCATCATTTCGTTTGTAGCTGAAAAGAAGAACGGGCGTAGACGAAATATATATATTGACGAGGGGGATATATTGGTGAGCAGTAGGTATATATCGTGGGAACGCATGTGATCTATGAAGTCATTCCTATTGGAAGATGTAGATGTGCTATCTACGAAGAGATGATTCTTCACTCAACGGACCTGATTGCGATTCAAATATTTTCTGTTGGCACCTACCATAGAGATAAGCTCTAGATGTTGTGACCTACAGATGCATCGTCGTGAGATAGCTAACATTCGATCATTCTGATGTACGTATTCGGTATGGGTATTTATTTATTTATATGATTATTTATTTATTTATTCATTTATTTATTTATACATTTATTTATTTATTTATTATTTATTATTACAATTAGTCAGCCCGAGGCCCATTAGTATACCTTCAGCATTCGCTGTTCCGTGCACCGAGCCGTCAGTCGTTTCTATCATTTTACCAAGTTTGCTTTACACGTGTTAACATCCAATTTCAGTTCAGCGATGGTAGTGGCCGAAATCACTTATTTTGGGCGGACTACGCTAGCATTCCCGTTGAATGATCGTCCGCGGTCGAATATGTCTGCCAACCTTCCAAACGATCCACATAATGGCGTTGATGGTCGAAACAGCTATAGTATCACAGCGCTGCTGAGTGACTATTTGCCGCACGTCTTACGACTACCATCACCTTCCAGTCTGCGCGCCTGTATTTGGTGGAGATAATTTATTGGAAGGCTATGCAATTCTATAGCTATAGGCGGATGCGAAGCGGGTGTTTTTGTCGTTATTTTGTGGGGAATCGTCCAATCGTGCTGTGTCCATATGCAGTAACCTAAGTGCGAATTAGTCCGATTAGGCCTATATATCTCTGCCCTTTGTGCGCCTCATACCCGGAAAACTCATCATGCCTTTGAACAACTGCCCACTGCTCTTCCTCACTGCAAACTGTTAGATATTGGATCGGATTGCTGCAAGCACAGATACATGTCCGACATTCGCGGATGTATAATTGAAATAAACCGCTCATTTAGAAGTACCAGGAACAAGATCTGTTTTCGATGAATGTTTTTGCCAACAAACCATCGTAACGCCTAAATGGGGAACAAAAGGGACTGATCGTATAATGTTGGGATATAGGCCCTATCTTGCCTCGGGCAATATTCGATGATAACACCAGTTTAGTATTTCCACATTTTATATAATCCTCCTTCTTTTATCTTAGGCCAGTAATAATAATAATGATATATGGCGCTCATGAAGCGCTTGTAATATAATAATAATCATATATGGTGCTCAGGAAGCGCTTGTAATAATAATAATAATCATATATGGTGCGCATGAAGCGCTTCATCCCGTAACGGTGTCAAGGTGTTTAACAGATATCACCCTGATCATGGGAAATGGTCAGGCTGTCTGGCAATTCCGCAGAGCAATGCAAGTTGCATCCACTACAGGCGCAGATCGTACTCAGTTTCCTTACAGGCCTCCTAATTCCAAGTGAGACGAGGCAATATAATTAAAGCGTCTTGCCCAAGAACTCACCAGAAAACTCGCTACCTTCTGCTCACCAGCCTGAGTGATCGAGCTTCACCGATTAAGCTTCTTTGATCTCCAATACCACCTTTATTCGTGTATCAGGCCCACGTTATTGCTACACTACGGCTATGTCACAGAATCCCATAGCTCATCAATCGGTAGGATCCAGAAAGTTGTGGTAACACTTTCCCTAGTCTAGTGTGTCCAACATGCTGTGGCATAATCAACCTCAATACAGAAAGTTCCTACTGCGAGTAATAATAAGACCAACAGCGTACGCACCACACCACTGAATCCGACCTTGAGGACGGTCTAGTGAGTCATGGGATGAAATGGATTTAGTCGAGTCAGTATTATCACATTGTTCACACTGCCCCGGGGCGAGTGATAACAACTTCCGTCGAGAATTGTGTAGCGAAGACCAAGCGAAGTTAATGAATATTATCACAAATGGAACTACATACAGTGAGTGAGTGATGACTGATGCGACCCATAACGGCCGAGTCTGATGTCGATAACGGTCAAACGAATCATGGGGTGAACATGGATCTGGTAGAGTGACTAGAGTCTGTATGACCGCATTTCAGCTCACAGGCTGCTCTACTATCCGGTCCGGGGCAAGTGATAAAAACTGTCTTGTACTACATGTTGGAATTGATGAGTATCACAAGTACAGGAAACTGATCGTCCTATCGCGAGTGATACCCAGACCCACGACTTACCATATTCCTGAGTCTGACGTTGATTACGCGGATCAAGCGAGTCATGGAATAAATATGGATTTGATCGATTCTGTTATTTTTTCTACGTTGCAAGCTATACGAAGTGGACTTTATTCGTGTGCTACGTACTTCACATGAAGCAATAAATCAAAATCATATCACAAATTGTGCGTTGTTCAACCTGATGTTATACTTTGAAGGCCTCTTGAAATGGAGCTTTTTATTTTTGATAGATTATAAAGTAATTTATCAGCTATTCATCAGTACCGCTTTTCCGTAAGAATCAGGTAAACCGTTGTGGAAAAAACTGCCTTCTAAGTTGGTTGTCCGGATAGAACATCTCGCAAAACGAGTGTGAACCGCTATATACTGGGCGATGACGTCAGCGGTTGAAAACAATTTTGTGAACATTAGACTTTGAACGGCGTTTTTCTGAAATTGCATCCAGGGACCGAGTAGTAAATATCCAAGTCGAGCAAATATGATGCAACACAGCACGCCGGATTCAATGAGCCATACCCCGTGTTTATAGCAAATTGCGTAATCGAGTTATGGCTACTCAAATAAGGCTAGATTTTTCGGTTACTATCCTATATCTCAAAAACTAAACAATATAATTATGGAGAAATAGATTGCACCATTGTGATCGCCGCCCTAAACTACGATAGTATAGATTGATAGATAGCATTTATTTAAGGAATAAACTGCAACTGGGAGACTTTTACTGGCGAATAAACAGTCGAGACTATGAATTTAGCAAAATAACGGGTGAGGCGTAGCCAAACCTGTTATTTAGCTACATTTATAGTCGAGACTGTTTATGAACCAGTAAAAGTCGACCCGTTGTAGTTTATTCCTATTCTACAACCCCGAAAATAGGAATTACCAAAACGACTAGAGATATTTATATCTCTTTAGATCTATATCTTCATCCTCCAAACTTTCAGGAGCTGCTAGGGTAACTTTTGCGTTGGTTCGATCGAAATCAACTGTACAAGCCCATAGTGATTGCCATACACAAAGATCAGCGATTTGTGTTGTGCGTTAGGTTTTCATGGAGACGCACCACGAAACACGCGTACAGCAGAGAAGGGAGCTCTGTGCGTGTAAATAACGTACCGGTAAAGTTTACGAACGCAGCGCGTCGTTTTGTGCCTTTGTTTATTCCAAAACCCTACACGCATCACTATGGAGCGCGCGTATATCGGGCACCGTATCTGCGTATGTCTGTATGTTGCGCGCACTGCGCCAGCATTGCTAGTAAACGTCCATGTATTGCCCACGCACCAGACGCGCGTCATTTTGGTTCCGCACAGACGCGCATTTTCGTTGTTTTTTTGCGTTGTAGATTCCTCACCTGTTACTAAGTGGTTGACTCGGTCATGATCACGCTCTCGCTGTTTCACAATACACTTGCGTCCGAGAGGTGGCTCGCTTCCTTGGGACGCAGCGTATTCGATTGTTGTGTTACTCTGACCAGCTGCGTGTTATTTCAAGAATAATGACGACTTGAACAAGTCTAATATAGGATACTGCCTGTTTGTTGCAGAATAAAGGACAGTCTTGTGACTTGGTTTAGCCAATCAGCATGTAGTATTCAAGGAAAACACGGAGTGGTGTTGTAGAATCCTGGATGAGATGTATGCGTCACGCCTGAGGGTACACGTGAATATCTGCTTGAAAATTCCGACAGCCTACTGTAGTTTCGAGGTCACCTTAGAGCCGGCATTCCATAGGTACGGATGCTGATCCAATTTGAAAATCGCATTTCTGCGAAGAATATTACATTCAAAGAATGAACACACTTAAGGATGAGGTGGAATGGTCATAAATTTGTACCAGCGCATGTATTAATAGACGCTGAACGGTTCTTTGAGGAAGATATTCCATGGAGTGGATTTGCCATCGATGCGGCATTGGAGTGCGTAGTATTTTCCCATACTCGGCATTCGTTCTATTCCATTCGTATGAGTTTTTGTAGCAATCGGACCTCACATGGACCAGTAAACCATAAACCAGTTCACAGTTATCAATGAGCATGCTCACGGCGGCTGAACCTAATTAAACGTTCGGGATAAGACGAAATTTCACACATTGACTTATCGTTACGGGGTATTTTTAAACTGCCATAACTAGTTGGAATTAGGTAATTTCACCCAATCTTTGACTATGTTGTTGTCCTCAAGTGTGGGGAAAATGTTAGTGAAGTATTATGATGAGAAGATTTATAGTTTTTCCAGGGGAGTTTCGAATGATTGCCCTACCTCTGAACGAGCGTTATCTCCATTGCTTTATACACGTTTCGAATAGTCCAGTCACCGCACGCCCCGATGGACCTTTGACACGGACCATTAGCATACGGCTTGGAATGCAACCGTGAACAGGCTTATTGGAACATTTTCCTCTCCCGTGCGCCACTCAAATTGGATTGCCGTACCGCCGTACATATTGAATGCCGGCTTAACAGGGAGAACAAATGAGAAGTTCACTCATGCTAAAGGGTATCATAGGCGCCGAGTCACTCATAATACGGGCAATGGTAGGTCTACCGCAGAGTTAAAACTTAAACGTGCATGAATCTAGCAGTCAGCAGTCCATGTTTATAGAGTGATGATACTGGAACCGGAAATTAACACTCATGTTCATGGATATGATCTGTCGTCATGCAAGTAATTGTCTCTTGAGCATTCGAGTGGTATTGACGTTTCCGAATATTTTGCTAAACTGCGAGCCTGAAATAATCGAGAATTCATATTATGTTATCATATAGGCATTGATGAATAATCCCGAGGCAAGATGAAGGTCGGATAAATGCGTGTAGAATATCCAGTTCAAGGAGGACGGCGTGCTTCACAGTGCACTGAGAGAAGTGATGTTGTATAGAGAATAGAACTGTTTCGTAGGTATAGGAACCCCGTTCCCATACGCCACTTCTAGGCGAAGTTATTTAATAAGTTATAAGTTATTTACCATTTACCTCTTAAAGTTTCAGATGATTATTTCTATCTAACAAATCAGGGATAATCTGTGACGTTTCCCTTGAACAACGGATATAATTTCTTCATTGCATTTCGTTGTTTCTAGTGTGTCCATAAACTCGGCAATTGTCAATTTTGTTATTGAAATTTTTGAATTGTCTTCAACTCTCAAATCACCTCAACAAGCTATTCAGACGTTTATGCAACAGGCAATTTATGGAATCCAAATATCATACATTATCATGTGAGGAGACTGTTTCGTTTTTGAGAAAATTAACAGAAAGTAAAGTATCTCGCGCACGTGCACTTCCGCGATCCTAGCCATGAAGCGTTAATATGCATCGAGTGGTTCCCTAAACCCCACAATTCGATGAGCAAGAACATTGCTCTTCTCAATCATTGTTGTTTTCTGTAAGAATAATACTCATTCAAAAGTAATCGGATAATGCGTGATTCGCTGATCATGTGTTGTTGGGATGTAAAGGACTCTCGACATTTCCAATTCTACACAACTTCTCCGCGAACTCGAATAAAATGGTCGTTTGGGAGGTCAGTGATATGCTTAATATCTGGTGAGTGTTCGCTCAGTGCAGCTGTTGTTCATCGCTATCCATCTATTCCAATAATTAAATGATCACGGGAGTTGAAATATAAAGTCGACTGAGTGATCTCGGAAAACAGCTGCTCAATATTAGAAAAATATATTCCTTACTTTTAGTTTCTGCATACTTTTACTACTGGACAACACTGCCAAAGTAACTGCCGATAATAAGGATGTGTCCACAAAAGTATACACACATTATTGAGTGAAATTTTACCACAAACTTACATACTAATTTTTCGTGTAAAAGTTGTGTAGAAAATAACATGACTGATCGTAAAATGGAGGCGATCTAAGCACAATGCATGGCATTGTGTAAGAGATTGACCCACACTTCTTGAAGGTTTGATTCCTGAGCTGGTGATATTATTTTACAGGTATCCCCTTCTCGGGAAATAACAAAATCATTCACGAATGCGTAACCTAAATTTATGTATGAGGGCATGTAGATATATGGGGCATTTCACTATAAGCCAGTTAACAGATGTAATATATATAGGACCACATAGTATGATATGTATGCTGATGGTCAATGTCAAAGGTCACACGGGAGCGTGCGGAGACAGTACTGCACGAACAGTGTACGCAGCGACGGAGAGATCGGTCATTTTGGCGGAGGGCAAATCTTTCGGAACTCCCTTGAAGAATATGATACATCAGTCCACAACGAAACATTACTGATATTCCCTTTGAGGACAATGATAAAGTCGAACATCAGTAAAATAATATCGATCTAACGAGTTATTGCCTTTTGAAAATACCCCGTAACAATAAGTCTATGAGTTTCAATCCAGCCGCTGTGAGCATGCGAATTGATAACTTTGAACTGGCTTACTAGTTACAGAATTGAAATTGTTCGAAATGCCGTTTTCTCACATTGATGGAAATTACAACTTTTCACTTTTAGTGAATAGAGAAGCCATGCTAGAGCTCGGCAGTGGCCTTTCAGTCTTACCGTATTTGCTCAATGCTCACCGTACATCGAAAATATGTGACAGCACTGGAAAGGAAATAATGTAAAATTACTCTTTTCATTTAGAATGCTACCCCAACAGGGGCTTCAGTAGGACTGGCGGAGTGTAAATTGTCTTATGAGAAGACAACTGTCGTCCCAAATCATATGAAAGCTCCACGGGTTCAGGAAAACGACAACGGATTTTCTGACTTGATGTGCAGGTCGGTGTGTCAGTATGTGATTATGTTAGATACATGCGCTCCTCCGGGGGACGAATACCTATGTCGGTTACTAAACTAGAATTATCTTTGTCTGTTCCCAGACACTTCTTCATCTTCTTCATATTCTGTTTCTTATTCTTCTCCTCATCCTCCTTCGCCTCTTCTTCCTCTCTTTCTTCTCCTTCTTCTTCTTTTTCATCTTCCTCTGAATTTCCACACTTTATTGGATAACGATATCGAACGCATATCGTGTTAGTAAAAATTGAATTCTAGGCAGCGTGCACGGGACAAAAATACGATACATTTCCCTTATTCTTTCCCTCCGCCAACTTTTCTTCTCCTTCGTCTTCGTCTTCGTCGTCTTCTTCTTATTTTTCTTCTTCTTCCTCTGAATTTCCAACGCTATCTTGAATATCGAACGCATGTTGTGTTAGTGGAGATCCATTTCCAGGCAGCGTGCACTGGACAGAAATCAGAACATTTCCATATTCGGTGAAGCAAACCCTAATCCCTGAACTAATCCCCGATTCAAACAACAGAGAGCAGTCAATACTCTATACAAATCAAACATCCAATCAGGAAAGACCTTCCATTCGGAAGGGCGAACAGCCAATCAGGGGGAGATCTTTCATCGGGCATGCACTCTTCGGATGCTTGGAAAATTATTTAATACAGACTCAATCACTCTTCATGTCTCCACCGTCTACTACGGTCAGATTGCCTTAGTTGAACATCATCAATCAAACCCAATCAAGGATTCCATGAATATAAGGAATTTAGATCACTATATTAATAAGTACTTGTCTAATTATTTTTCTTCAAGCCATATATACAATTCTCATGAAAACAGGGATTTTTTTACTTGATGATTTTGCAGGCGTGAACAGTAAACTTCCAAGATAAAAGAATATCCATCATTCAGCTAATAAATGAATGGAATAGACATGACTACTGAGATAAGCTGAGCTATTGGTCTGTTACTCTAATTCCAGTAGAAATTAGAAAATAAAGTGAAACACGTAATATTTTGAATTGGGGGTGTTTGGGAATAATGGGCACAGGGCCCGGTTTGGACCCTAGGGTCAATTATATGGCATACCTCAAAATATTGTATCTCCTATAAATTTGGATGCACAGTGCTGATGTTCAGTCATGACGATGGTCTAATAGCCGTACCGTAGCCGTTCAGGGATTTCAGGGGCCATGGGGCCCAACATGTGAAGTCTCGCAAAATGCTCCTCCTCCTACAAATGTTGGTGCACAGTGCTGATGTTCGGTCGTAATGAGGGTGTACTAGTTGTGCCTCTGGGGCGTTGGAAAATGTCTGGTCCAAGGTCCCACTCAGGTCCTATGGCCCATTTGATGAAACTACACACAATGGTGCTTGAAAACCATCTTCTCTTACTAGCTTCAATTGATTTTCACATTACAAGTCGCTAGCCTTGGCCAGCCAGACATTGCTAATCACCGGTATCTCAACGGTAGAAAGTGCCGTCCCTGTGGTTTTGCATTGGTATTGGATTGTATCTCACTAAAGTCAAAACGTTAAATCGGGTCGTCTCGTCCATATCTACTTTAATCATGAATACTCATTGATATTTAAGAGGAAGGATTTAGACGAAGCGTTGAACTGTCAAAGACTCAAAGTTGTGGTAGTCAGAAATTCACTATGTTGTTCAGTGAACGTATCGTTCACCATACCAATGTACAGGGAAACTGATAGCCGAATAGTTTGATCCGAGTGCGAATACGGACTATCGCCTGCAGGACTGCACCTATGGGAACGACCGCACGCGCGAATCGCGAAACTTTCGGCAGAATTGTAGGTTTTTAGTTCAAGTGAAGACATATTTTGAGTGGCCTAATATCCTTGGGGATAGTGCGAAAAATTTGAGATGCCAAAAACTGATTCGGCC
>JAUOBX010058316.1:0-11326 GCA_032360705.1 Eupentacta quinquesemita
CTCGGTTTTATCAGCTTCTAAACAATACTACGCCCAACTGTCATGTCCTCATGCATAGAACTAGTACAACATCATTTCATGTCGAAAAAGTTCAAATTTATCTCCAATTTCAGAATTTGCGATCCCGAACCTCCCTCAGATTGTTAACCCACCACCAAAAAAAATAGGATGGGAGGGGGGGGCATAACACTGTTTCCAATACCATGCAATCCGGAACGTTGGCTATCAGGCAGTATATCATAATCCTGAATGTTCATTTATATTGAATCGGATGCGAAAGCATTTCACATGCCTTGCGTTTGAAACTAAAGTAAGGCCAGTAGGTTGCAGACAAGGATAACATAACAGTGCCACATGATATTGGCGTGCAGTGTCCATGAAACTGCCTAACGTCCTCGGTTATATGATATGGCTAGTATTAGTAGGCTACTATCTGTTAACTGAGTCCAGGAATATTTTCACGACTTTTCGAATATCCCGCGGCGAGCGTGAACCGAGGGTAATTAGTTCAAGATCGATGGCCTACATGTAGGCGGTATACTGTATGATAGATAACGCTATGTCTACATGACGGAGAGTGTTTGCCAAAGCGAGGCCACGGCAATAAAAGTGATTTCCGGGGTTGTATCGCCTGGAATGATGAGTTTCTGTTCGGGTTCACACACTTCACATTCCATGGAACGCAGCTCGTCAATTGTAAAAATTTGCATTAGACCTATTGAACATGAATCATGATGATGATAAATGCCAGCATGTTTTATCCCGATTGGAAGACACGTGGAAACATGTTGGTTCAGTTCATTGAACCAGCGTGTGCCATTCCCTATCTGTCACAATCTAACTTTGATTATGCCTTGATTAAGATCATTTGGGTTCTCAGCCACTGCATGTGTGTGGAGGTGAGGGGGAGAGGGATTGGGGAGGGGGGGGGGGGGTCAGTTCACGACACCCAATATTAAGGTTGACCCTCTCAACTTTTTGGAAATGTCTATACATTTTCGTGTCTTTGGACCCATGCCGGCTATTTGCATGCATCGTATAGTGGCTTGATCGCATGCGATCGACGTACATGTATATTGATACGCCAAAAAAAGTTGCCGATGGACACTTTACCCCCAGTACCATGTGATAGATCATATTGCGATAGTATAGTACAAATATAGGCACCGCTATGAAGTCGAGATCTGCATACGTGGAGAAAAACATATGATCATCGAATAATGCACACACTGCAAATATAGAGACTCGGAAATTTGAGAGGTCACACAAAACGTTACGCGTCGCCCCCCCCCCCCTCCCAATCGGTTGCACTCGTGACCTAATTATTGACTAGTGATTCCTCACATATCAGACGGAATGGGGAATTATAAATGACACTGTCCTCACTGTGCTTAGGCCTACAATCTAACGTTGAGAGATTGTATCGTTTCGAAATAATCATTGCTGACCATAATTGATCAATATGCAGTCTGCGGATTACATGGGGACCTCTTTTCATTCGAGCGTAGGTGTCCGCCGATTAGCCCCATAATTCCGTGATGCGAGGCCTCATCGATCCGGCCGCGAGTATACCTAATAGTACCGGTACATTCCAGCGACGGTTCTATAATGAGCTCCAATATACTAGATTACTCCGCAGTCATTACCATGTCGTTCACCACCGACGTAGCTAAGCGCTCGCGGCCTCGCACCACCCGCAGTGCGGTTAAGTGGCCGAAATTGCTGTCTATTGTATTGCCTTGTTTTAAACCGGAAAGAGGGTGTCGTTAAATTCTTAATGACAGTTCGCAGTTTGCTCGCTCTAAATACGAACTGGGGTGACATTTGAGATGCGGTATCGGTAACGTAATGTATGGAATACTGTTCCATAGCTTGGGGGCCGCAACAGCAAATGCCCTGTCCCCATAGGTGGATGTCCCCACACGGGGACCTGGTTTCAGCATGAGGCGGGAAGATGATCGAAGAGAACTGTTGGTAGCAGGAACGATGGTATCAGAGAGGTAAGATGGCGCGTCGCCGCGGATAGACTTGTAATGTAGATGGCATGATATGTATGTTATATATACAGTATTCAATTAACATATATTGGCCCAAATATATATACAAATGCCGAGGATCAATTGAAGAATAGTACTATTTAAAACAATTGGAGATTAAAGATATGTACATTCCCATCTGGTGTCGGCTGCTTATCCTCAATGAAAAGCGATTCCATAATCTCACGTCTGTACCATGCTTCCTCTACCTGTAGGATTTTGATGAATGGTGAACATTTCAGGAGAACCAATATTCATTCATGGAATTTCCAGCCCTCATCATCTGCTGATGATAACAACATTGATATATACGTGATGTCACATTATTACGACATTAACTAGTCTGAGATGGGCCATCACGTTCTGTTACTGACGACTGCCTTGTTATTTTTTATAATTCTATAATTTGTGTAGGTTTTCCAATAGTAGGTTACCCACGATAAAGGCATCTTCGCCCAGATGAGACCCATACGGTGAAGCAACGATATTGCCTCCATGTCAACCGTGATGACACAAATAGTGTTATTATTATCCCCATGTTATAGGTCATGCAAAAAGCTCATCGAAGGGGCCTATATGGCCAATGATGAAGTGGCCCAATCAAAGGTCTTTCTACCACCTGGTATGCAAGCTTCCAAGTTTATTTCCTATACTCATTTTGCAATGAGTTTGACAAAGTATTTGACAATATAGAATACAGAAAAGACTGAATTTGCTGTATTGTCCTGAAGAATGTAGATTGAGGAAGTAGGAGAACTACGAATAGGCAGATTATTTTCTGGTCTGGTACCTCCGTATACGTGCACGTACACACGAGAAAATATACAGCATGAACGTACACTAACACATGTACCACCACATGCATATACGGTAGATCTATAGGCAAAAACACATGCACTCAAATGCATGTCCACATTTATACTGAAAATCTGAAACACATGTGCATGTTCATGTCAGCATGTGGGCATGCGGGACACCGAAGGAACATTCCACGAAGTGAAAGGAAGCCTAGGTAAGGGTAATACAATTTACCAATGATAGCTGGGCTTGAATTGTAGTAATATATTGTTCCAACAGCAGGAGGTTTCCAGGTGTATGTTTTGTAAGACAGAAGTTGAGGATCTGCATCATCCATTTTGGGTTGCTCTATCATCTCCACTCTTCTACTCGATACGGAACAGTATTTGTTTGGACGGCAGTTCATACTTAAAAAAAAATAGTTTTTCGGTTCCAACTGGAATCTCGACCACCCTATGAACTTATGAACTATTATTTTCCACATTTTCTACATTTTCAATTGCAGTTCGAATAACCGCATTCCTACTTGTACGCACGTTTACATGAGGCTTTAGTTCGTTCCAATTATTTGTGTTAAAAAGGGAATAGTGGGGAGTCTCGTGTAATTTTTCGAGATAGCCCAGCCCAAAGCGATTTTATTGCACTTTTTGGTCATTTCTGATATGAAAAACTCAAAAATAGAAGGTGCCATCTTTTCTGAGGTCGTCTTGGTGGCCATTTTGAAAGTTCAAAATGGCCGCCATTCGCGTATGGAAATATTCATCTTCTCTTTACATATAGTGAGGATAGAATATATTTTGGTGGCCACTACAACGGGTATAATACCAACGAACCCAGTAGTAATGTTTTCATTACAATGAAAAACAGCGGTCATTTTGTAATCCAAAAATGGCCGCCATCTTTGAACTAAATGATCCTCTATTCGAATGTTGTGGCTATATAGTTTATTTTTGTGGCCAATATAACTGCCGCAATACCAATGAACTCAGTAATAATGTTTTCTTCACTATTGCGTAGAGTGGTAATTCGTGAATCCAAGATGGCCGCCATTTTCATATAGAAATCACCATATCTCTTTGGGTGGTGTGGTTGTAGGGCGGGCTAGGATGCATACTGTTCCAACGGCGAACGGAATACCTTGATACCAACACTCCAACCCAACGGCTCCGATACCAACAAACCTAGTAGTAATATTTTTTATCACACCGGGGGCCATTTTGAAATCCAAGATGGCCGCAATTTTTGTACGGAGATGATATAACGCTTCAAGTGTAGTGGCCACGAAAACAAATTGGTAGCTGATCCAACAACTACAATACCAACATACCAATTTAATGTTTCCCTCACCACTATTACAGAGGGTGGTCATTTTGAAATTCAAAATAGCTGCCATTTTCATATGAAAATGTTCATATATCTTAGTGTGTAGTAGATGTACGACGGGATATGGTGTCCACTTGTCTACTATTTCATGGCCAACTCGTTAGCACTGATACCAGCAAGCCGAGTTATAATTTTTCAATTATCTTCAACTTCGGCAGCCATTTTCAGGTAGTGGCAATAGTGATATCATCCCTATTGTGTTAACCCAAATATGTTACCCTAATACTTGCAATATTAACAAGAGTTGCATATCTCATCGACAGCTATTGAGTATCGTTGGTCCAACTGGCCAACACAGTCTGCCTCTCAAACTGGTTCAATGTGAACCACATATGAACCACCATAGAAGCCTAACAATTGTATACATTGCAATTGTGAGAATACATGTTGCCTCAATATGAAGAAATGTAATTTGTTCATTTTCACCTAGTTGCAAAGTGCAAAATCATTTGGGCTTCGCAATTCTGAACTATCGTGAAAAATTGCCTGAATCACAATTCGCCCCAAAATGAACGAAATTCCCTCCAAATTATGTATTGTCTTTCGATGTGTACCCCAAATTGAGGGAAAACCTTTAATTTGTACTTTTTCACCTTATAGCAAAGTTTGAAATTGATTGAGATAGACTCGCAATTCTTCAGTATCATGGAAAATTGCAGAAAATATGCTCCAAATTCTGCATTATTCAAAATTTTCACCCCAGACTGAGGACAATTCTATATTTTGTGTCTTTCCACCTCATTGCAAAGTTTGAAATCATTCCAGCCTTCCAATTCTGCAATATCGTTTTTTTTTTCCTGTTTTTTTTTCCTTTTTTTCGCCCAAGATGGAGGAAAATCTGTTATTTGTGTCTTCTCACCTTATTGCACAGTTTGAAGTCATTCGAGCCTTGCAATTCTTGGATATCATGACAAATTGTGAAAAATCAGCCAAAATCACAATTTGCCAAGAAATTAGTGAATTCCCCTACAAATTCTGCATCTTCAAGAATTCCGACTGAATTTCTGAGGAAACATGTATCAAGTGACCATTTACCCCTGTGAACAAATTTATCGAGGTTGGGTATCCCAAACCTGAATATTTTGGGAAAAACAACCAAAAATCCGACGGACACACATACACACAAACACACACACACACACGCACACAAACGAATACTTTTTGCGCGTACGTCGTTACTGGACCACTTGACACCCATGGGTACCCCACCATAGGATACCCCTCAATGCAAGTAACTCCCCCAATAGGAGTGTTACCATAGCAGCCGTTGCTATGGCGAACAACAACAGTGAATATAGGTGAAATAGCCAACTGACTACAATATCTCATCCGGCCCTATGGGACCGATGAGATGATAACTCTAGTATCGATAGTAATTCCTGAATTGTCATTGAAGGTGTCCATTTGGAAGGTCAAATGGCACAAATGGAGTCCCAGTGGATTTGCCTTTCCCATAAGCGTTCCATGGACATCCGACCACAAAAGTATCCACGAACTCAGCGAATAATGCAGCATCGTCAGCAAAGCCCAAATCAGAAATCCTGACATTTTCCTTCAAACCACTAGGGTGTTGAACATGTAGGAGCTATAGAATGTATCCATGTCGTCCATCTCCTAAGCAGGGAAGAATTAATACGCTTCACAAGCACCTTGCAGTACCAAATTATAGAGACGATATCAGTTGCACAAGATGCGTTGGTGGCATACTGCGCTGATGTGTGATTCTACAAGAAAAAGCCGTCTATGCCAACGGAGTTAAATGCCTAAGGCTACAAGAAATATGAAGTTCCCGCAATAACTCAGGAACGACACATTAGAGCCGAGAGGCGATTGACCTACACCTTCTTTGGATCGGAACCTGATGATCCTACCCCAAAATCATGTTTAAGATGACCCTAGCAAAGACTGTACATGGTACAAGCATCCCGACGCTCATTAATTTATTCAGGATTACACCAGAGCTACGATCCAAACAAAACGGATCGGGCGCGCGACAACTTGACATACAACATCCCCGGATGCCCACCCTTCCGCGGCTCCAATGTCACCCAAGGCAATAGTATTGAGCAGTATCCACCTAATACATGGTGGGGTTGTAGCCTTGTACGATTCCTCAATGTACCTCTGGCCCAGTGGCCCTTACATTGGATTCATAAGCTACCGTACATTGACAGCTGAGAAACGTGACGCGGGAGCCAAGTTACGGAGATTGCGGAGTTACGGGGTTCCTCGATGAACCTTCAGTGGCTTCCTGAACCTGTAGCGATCGAATACAAATAAATAAAAATCCACCTCCATCTAAATTGCTTGGTCTGTTTACCCAACAATCACACAATCGTTGGAACATTGAGATCATGATCTAACAACAGCAAGGTCATGAGGGGAGTCGGGAAGCCTGAGACATCACGGATACGCGTATGACTCCAGCGACTACCCCACAGCAACAGTGGTGTCCATTGGAGTCGCCTAAAATGACCGTTGCAACACAAGGAAGAATAATATCACACACAGAACTGACTTGGGTATAGAATGCCTCGATAGAAGTCATTGACTGACGCTATCTGTGAAACTAAGTGACACAAGACCCAGACAAGTTCCCTCGACAAGACAAGCAAACAGGAATCCAAGATGGAGCGAGAGGATAATCCAGGAACCAAACCGGTCTCAGATTGGGTCCAGGCGGAAGGAACCTGATTTCCAACAGCACAGCGCCGAACACGAGGCCACGGACGTCGGGGACATATCATATGCACCAAACCCTTCATATGTTGCACCTTCCTACATTTTGGCGGATGCGTCAGTGACCTCTCAAAACTGCGTTTGATTAGTGTTCTCGCCTCGAAATCGTATATGCCTATATTATTGTGGATGTGTTCTAGAGGTGGTTTGTATATATATCGGTACATAGACTGAGTCGACCATGTTACACAGGGTCTACGCCCGCGTCAGTCGAAGCCATACGAAGAAAACTAATTCGACAGTTCATATGGCGATGGGTCCCAAGGGCTTTGCCCTGAACCCATCATAATTATGGTGCACCTTCCTAC
The DNA here is from genome assembly GCA_032360705.1 of Eupentacta quinquesemita. NCBI lineage: Eukaryota > Metazoa > Echinodermata > Holothuroidea > Dendrochirotida > Sclerodactylidae > Eupentacta > Eupentacta quinquesemita. The sequence continues at coordinate 7,265 of JAUOBX010058316.1, forward strand.
ATTTGGCGACTGCATCAGTGGCCTCTAAAAACTGCGTTTGTTTGTGTTCTCGCCTCGAAATCGTATTTGCCTATACTATTGTAGATGTGTGCTAGAGGTGATTCGTATATCGGTACATAGACTGAGTCGACCATGAGTCGACCTGGTCTACGCTTGCGTCTGTCGAATCCATGCGACAAACACTAATTCGACAGTTCAGATGGCGATGGGTAGAAGTATGAAGTGTATCAATTCCTGATCCCCTTGCGATAAATTTGGGAAGTGGGGCGGACTAATGATCAGTATATTACGAGCTTGTATCTCAGTAAGGCCGGTGATGCTTTACTGCAGTGCTGTTGGACAACGCATGCCTCCCAATAGTCCCACGGTACCGGCGTGTTGAAGGGGTATCATGTGAGGTTGTGAAAAGCAGTGTGAAACCTTGGAGTATCGTCCGGGACGCAACCCCTTAGTATGCCGCCTGTGGCAGCCACTACTGGGAAGTTCCCCAGGGGGACACGTGACACACCGCTCCGGTGCGTAAGAAGAGAACAAAAAGAGATGAGCACTATAAGTGCGGGATCGACAAGTCACTATGTTAAGGGGTAATATCTGTGAACTTCTTTGAGGCTGTGAACAGTAATAAAGCGCTATCATAAGAACGGAGTAACATTGAGTGATGCCAATCCTGCTAACCCATATATTGAATAGTGGCCATTCCGAAAATCAAAATGCCACTATCAATTAGAAATAACCATCTAGCAAGAGATGTTTCAAATAGCAATCAGTCCGACCAAATGGTCAAATAATGTGCCTCCTGATTGAACATTTAACTAAAACCATATTTTGCAATAGCACATTGTGGCAATATTGAACTTTGAAATAACCACCATTTATTGTTGATAGGAACAGTACAGATGGGTTCATAGAACCAGAACTAATACAATTACCTCAAACAAAACAACAATAGCCCTACAGCCATTACACACAAACAGATTTTCATATAAATATGGTGGCCATCTTGGATTTTGGGATAGCCGCCTTTTTTAAGAGAATTCGAACATACTACTGGGTGTGTGGTATCTGAGCTCTTGGAATTGCCTTGAAGTAAATAGACACTATAGCCCAGCCTATACAGCCACTACACACGAAGATGATGAACTCTATGTGCAAATGGCGGCCATGTTGAAATCCAAAATGGCCGGCCGTTTCAATAGTGAATAAATACTATATTACGGGGCTCATTGGTATTGGTGCCGTCAGATTGGCCACTAAAATAAATTCTTCCGCTACTCCATTCGAAGTGATATGATCATTTCAGTATACAATGGCGGCCATCTTGGATTACAAATGGTCGCTGTTTTTCATACCGGTAATTTCATTACTACTGGGTATGTTGGTGTTGTAGCCATCGGATTAGTCTACAAAATGCATGCTATCCCCAATATATGCAAAGAGATATGAACATATACCTACCGGAATGGCGGCCATTTTGGAAGCTCAAAATGGCCGCCAAGACGAGCTTGGAGAAAGTGGCACCCTCCATTTTCATATTCTCCATATTCGAAATAACCGAAAAGTGCAATAAAATTACTTTGGGCAGAGCTATCTCGAAAACCCATTTTCTGGACATCACAATCTCTAGTAGAACGTTTAAAAGACGTATTGAGGAGTACCATGAAGTACGGGGTTATCTGTCTTATTTTAGTTTACTGCAAATATTGAATGATAGAGTTATTGTTTTTTTGTTTTATACAGTAACTGGTAAAGTTTCATATATGGTTATGGCATATGCTGTTATGCTTTGAAAGATTGCAATGAACGATGAAAAAATTAGGTTTCCAGGGTAAATTGTGAAAGACTGACCTGTGATGCCTTAATGATCCCAACGATGCCGAAGGGTAGACCACAGAAGATGGTTACGATGATGGCAAAGAATAGGTAATCGGTAGGAGCTGCCGGCTTGGGTTGCTGAACAATCACCGCCTGGAGAGGAGAATTCATTATCACGCCGATTATTATACCCTCAGTCACTTTGGGATGTTATGGTTTTGCCTTCGTCGTCTCCGCCGCCACCGCCACCGCCGCGAGATTTTCTCGTTATAACGCAATAACTCTCCGATGCAATGTCCGATTGATTCGAAACTCGGTACGCACGTCCGCCTCATAGAAATATCGGATGGGTCCGAAAGTGGACATTGTTGCATGACTGCTACCCTCTATTTTACTGGTTCCATGCGAGAATATCAAGTCCGTCTGATTGACATGAATTGGATGTGGACTTCAGTTGGTCCCTAAAAACATAACGGTAATTTCAAGGTCACGGGAGGTCAAATTTGCGAAATTTTCTCAACCTGGTTGGATTCGAACGAAACCTGGTGGATGTGGTTTACAGTTAGTCCTGAATGACATGGCGGTCATCTCAATGTCATCGTAGGTCAAATTTTCCAAACATTGTCGGGTTTGACCGGAACTCAATAGATGTGGACTAAGGTTGGTTTCGAAAAACATGAAGGTCATTCAAGGTCAACAAATGTCAAATTTGAATGAATCATGCGAAAAATTATCGAGTTGGACAGATCTTAACGACTCTGGAGTAGAGATAACATTTGTTCCCGGGAGGAGATCATCAGAGGTATGGGATTGTTAGGTTTCCCAAATTCGAACAAATTTATTATTCGACCGTGTGTTGTCTTGTGCCTGATAAAAATGTCTAATTTACACGAATGTTCCACGGACCTGGTAAATATCATTTTTATAGAATGTTGTGCATTGACTTAGTCTACAACTGATCGCTCGAAAGTGGGGATATTACATGTTGACGGTTGTCGGCAGTCAATGATTGTCTAGTTATTCCCGCCGGTATCCTATTGGACAGTGGGCCAGTTCACGATCATCAATGCGCATGCTCACATGCCCTCAGTGGCCAAAGCTTCTCAAACGTTCGAGAACAGACGAATTTTACATAGACTGATTGTAACGGGGTATTCAAAACTACCATAACTCGTTAGAAATCATGTGATTTCACCCAATCTTCGACTATATTACTGTGCCCAAGTGTGGGGATGATATCAGTGATGTTTTGTGGTGGATGAATTTTTAATTTTCTCCAGAGGAGTTTGGAAAGATTGGCCTGCCACCAAATGAATGATATCTCCATTGCTCTGTGCATTGTTCGTGCAGTCCAGTCCCCGCGCGCTCCCGAGTGACCTTCGACATAGATCATTAGCATACTACGTTGAATGCAAATGTGAACAGGATTATTGTTGTCACAAGTTGTTGAGAAGAAATATCATCAACGCGGTCACGTGGAAAATATGTGATAAAAATTGCCAATACACTTTCGTATGCAACAGAGTGATAACAAATTCAGATAAAAAATCGTATAAATTATGCTAATTAGCCTAAATAATCAGTAATATCACGTCCAAAATCTTATCAATTCATGTACACCTCATAGTTGTCATATATCCTGGACTGCATCATCGAAGCATTACCCATCAAGATATATCTTGCACACAGGCCAATTGCCATTGAATATGCTAATTAATGCAAATTGGTTTGATTAATCGCGACGAAAAGTGGTGTTCATAGACAACTCCCAACCATACACCTCCACACAAAATTTGAGCATGGGCGCGTCTCCGGTCAGGATATATGGAAGTGCACATATCCCACGGACAAACAGATGGACAGACAGACAGACAGACAAACACACGCCAACGTTCAGGCGGGACAATGATGGTGGTTTCCTGTGATAAGGCACTGACTAATGTCAACGGCCAGTATACTATTTGCGGGAGCAAGTACCGGTAATACAACATTCTGTCACATATAACATCGACTGGTAGTCGTGCTTAAGTACGAAGTTGAAGGCGGCCAATCTGCCAATGGAAGTGCCAATTCAATCTCTTGAAACGTGCGTCACCATTGAGACGAGCTTAATTCATTCCTCACCTCTACATCTCAAATTTAAGTGCCTATCTCGTCTCTTCTTTGCGTAATATACGGTATGACTAAGCAGTGGTGGCGACAGCGGGGGGGGGGGGGGGAGGCCTGGCGCCCCCCCCGGCCCTACGGCTG
>JAUOBX010058427.1:0-12901 GCA_032360705.1 Eupentacta quinquesemita
TGACCGGACCCACCCAAGTAGGCCTACATCCTGACTTGGAAGCTTCGAAAATGTACACAGCTCCTCAAAGCAATCAAAGGTGCATCAACAAATTTTGACACGAAAGAGGGATATTTTCACGACCTAAATTCCGTGAAAATACACTACATTACACTCAATTCTTGATTTCCCCGTCCTCGGGTCCGCCAACAATGGTGTGTACTGTGTAGCCTTGCATGAACCTGGCATACACCCGTCGGATGGGTTGACAAGTGGGTGTCGCAATGTTAGGGCCTCTAACTTGCATAATTCATGATACACCCAAAAAATCATCGAATTCGAACAAAACTTATTTGATGGGGACTACAGGTGCATGGTCCTGAATAATGCGGAGGTCTTTTAACGGTCACTCGAGGTCCAGTTTGCATGATTGATGCAATCTGTCACTTCCCAGACATTCTCACATTTGAGCGAAACTTGATGTAGACTGCACTAGGCTAGCTTGGTTTCCGACCAAATAGGAGGTCATTGAGGGGTCATCAAACAACATCTTTGGACTATGAAAATAAAATGAGTTCCACATTGATAAATACAGGGGTACAGACATGTACACATCTAGTTCATATTGTGGGATCCTCGGTGGCTAGGGAGAATTGTGAAATAAACATCAGTAGGTTAATGTGGCATCCCCAACCACCTAGTCTACATCAACAGCAATATGGTTATTGAGCTCACTTGATCAACCAGGCTTCCAGACTGATCATGTCCACTAGGTTATCATACTTTGACCCCTGTTGACCAGATTACTTCGACCACAGACTTAATAGTAACAGCAGGTAAAACAGCAAGGAATCACGACACAGTTTTGTGTCTTGTTATATGATATGTTTGCATGTTGGAATACCTTACTAAACAAAGTGGAAGCCTATGTAGCACTTTCAGTCTTAGGTCGGTATCGAGAACACTTACCTCCCATTTGCCAAGGAGAACGAGAAGACCTTGCGAGTGTTCTTGATAGGATCACGGAACCATGCGCCATATACGCTCTCTAGTCCACCCACCGTGTATGGTAGCGATACGGAGAGTAGCTCACTACATGTATCTGGTGGAATTGAATGGTAGGCAAAACATGAACATCGGCACATCCATCGTAGCTATTTGAGAATGTCACTATATACACGTTGGGCTTGGACATCCTCATGATATGTATAGAGTTTATGTGGAGCATTGCGTCGTCACATGTGATGGCATCACAGTGGGGGAGGGGGGGGAGGAGATGGTAAGCACATTGGTGGACTAAATGCACTTGGCGGAATTGAATTATTGTATGGGCTGTATGCGACGCTTTGAATTTATTGCGAAGATGTGAGCCTATGACGATCAATTTCTCCCAACACAGTGAGGAACTATGTCAGGCATCGTTGTGCGTGTACATCTTACTGCACTCACTCAAGGAAACACATGCATGTGAGATACCTAGCCTCATCCACCCGCCGATTCCAGTTATCTGACCAACTCTGAGCAAGCCAATCAATGGAACGTGTGCATCCATTCATTGGAGTAACTGTCTGAAGGATTCAAATGATTCCGATAAACTTGCTCCCGCTGTGGTGCACGAGTTATAAATTGGTTGCCATAGCTACTGCTAGGGAGGCGAACGCTGCGGTAAGTAGAATATGATAATATTAATAGATCGACAATCAATTGCATTACCATGGATGTATGATAATCAGATAATACGGTGGCTACTAAAAATACAGTATAGTGACATGGCGCGATATTGTGGCATGTGACCACTAAATTAACGATAGAGTATAGTTCAATATCGCTCGCTCGCTGAGTTAGCGATGAACAAGATCATCGCAAAAACTTATTGAAAATCGACTGTTAGGATCCATCGCTGAATAGCGATTGATTTCCGGTTTAGCGATGATCGTTAAATGTTAGTGAAACAGGCCCCTGGTCTACGCCCGACCGATCTCCCCGGTACCCGCGATAGTTGACGTTCACGCACTAGACAGTTGATCTTCACTATATCCTCATTTACCCAAGTACTATGACGTTGGACGCACGGTGCTCAGGTACTGAGGTAGTGAAAAAGAATGCATTCTCCACCTCATCTGAACAGGGAGTATAATTCATGACACACTGTTAAATACCAGACTGGGAGACACATTGTGGTGTAACCACATACACGGATCTCGATAGAGCATAGCTCACGCAATACATTGAGAGCTGCCACACTGGAGACAAGCTTGCATATCTTGTTCCCTCGATAAGATAGGCAAACAAACATGAACAGATGAAGAGAGAGAATGTTCCAGGATCCAAACGGACCTCTCATCTCAAGTTGAGTCAAGGCAATCATTGCGAAGAGTTAGATGACATCTCACTGATCTCAGCACCGCTTGCACGGTGCTCATTGCCCAAATCCGAGACCATACCATTGACATTTGAATACTTCCCCCCATGATGTCACCAATCAGTGTAAGAATGTTCACATAAAAATCTGAACAACTGCTGACGGGTGACCTGCCAACATGAAATAGGCTTTTCCCCCACATTCGAGAGATCAGTGAGAGCCCGATTGGTCAAATTTGACATTCGGGAACCCGGAAACGACCGTCATGTTTTTCGGGACCAACTTAGTCTCCATTCACCAAGTTCCGTGTGAATCCAATAAAGTTGCGAAAATCACGCAAATTTGACCTCATGTGGCCTTGAAATTACCGCCATATTTTTCGGGTCCGACTGTAGTCCATATCCGACGAAGTTTCGTGTGAATCGGACAAATTTGATATTTTTATGTTATGCAGTAACCCCCACTTTCGAACCCATTCGATTCGTTCCATTCGTTGGAGAGTTATTGCGCTAACGCGAAAAACGGACGCTGACGCGGCGGAAACAGCAAACACATGATATCCCCGGATTGGAAATATGATGCGAGGCAACATGCGACATGTTGCGATATTGGTATTTAGTGTCGTCTCTCCACCTCTGCCTGATTGAAGGGAATTTGTTACGTGACTATTGATCTATGTGGCGATAGCCTATGCCATCGTTAGTCGCTCGTAACATCGCCTCAGTGGGACAGGGGCATAAGGCAGTATTGCGGAGAGAGTTATAAGGAATCGTTAGACCATACCTTGTGTACCAGGCTCGTCCCAGCTGTCATAGAGTCCAGTGATTTGGTCGCTTTCTTGACAATCCTTCAGCTTGTCCTTGAGAGCTTGTATCTCTTTCAGTAGTTCAGTGGTGTCTGCGTGTTCGTTGTACTCCAACTCATCCAACAGGGAGGTAAGATTTGCGATCTGCGAAAAGAATATTTTGTTTGTTCACCCGTTCTACAAGTTTAACAACCTTCGTCCTCATACGTTCCGTTTGACATACGTTGTTCTTGGTGCTCTGGTTTACATGCATTAGAGTAACAGTTAACATTGCTTTCCTCCTAGTTGAACCGGGCAGGCAAAAGATGCAGTTAATAAACGAACATTCCGCATTCACCTCCTCACATTGATAGCTCACTAATTTTACCGCGCTGCGGATAACTCCCGCTCGTGGAGGGCATGGAAAGGGCCCGAATAAGCTGCATTATGGTAAGGGAGATGAAAATGAATCCCAACATAGCGGAAATTAATTCGGATAAGATGGAACGCGCGTTGTATGAACAAACTCACCATGCGTACCAATGCGGCATTAAAGCCGCATACCGCAAAGGTGTTTTTTTTATGGACTATCCCCCTCATAGAATCCGGCCTTGACAGTCAGGCATGTGTAGTGTGTACACGTAGGCGCTCCACAAGTTTGTGATTATTATAATTGGTTAACCTAGGCATGTGCAGACTGGTAAGCAACATCGTTCATAGCTTCGCATAAATTATGGAAGTTTTGCTCGAATCAGTCGACAAAATTGAAACGATTACCTGAATTGTGTCAATTTGACTTCTGGTGACCTTGGAATAGCCGTCATGTTTTGAGGACCAACTATAGCCCACAACCATCACTGACGTTCCGTCCGAATCCGACAAAGTTAGGAAACTCGCACAAATTACGCAAATTTGACCTCCAGTAACCTTGAAATAGCAGTCATGTTTTTCAGGACCAACCTTAGTTTCGCCAAGTCTCGTGTAAATCAGCCAAAATTGTCAATTTCGTATGAAACCTGCCAAATATGCAACAACTCAACACTTTTGGAACCATCAGATAATACATTAGGGTGGACTGTGTACCAAGCTGCAAATCAATCGTACGAAGCGTTGGGGGGATTCTGAGCTAATGCTCACAATTGTCGGCGGCGGAGACGGCGGTGGCTACACACTCAAAACCATAATATCCGAAGAGACTTTACCTCGGCTTGTAGTTGAGTAATAATGGTGTTAGATGTGTGGTTCCTCTCCAGCTCTATGAGGAGGCGTTCCATGTCCTCGATCTCATGTCTCATCTGCTCGATCTCCGGCCGGGTGGCGATCAGGTCGCCCGCCTCAATTCTCGCCAGGGTGTCAAGGGTCGCCAACATGGTCACGCTGAGCTCCTCGATGCGCAGGCTCTGCTGATTATATTGGATGACGTAAGTATCGACCTGCACCGACAGTTGAATGACCTATGCATAAAAAACAGAAATGGCGGGAAATAATGGCGGGGAAAATAATGTATAGATACATAATGAGTGTAGTACTGGAAGGCCTATCATCTGCGTCCACTTATCGACGGTCTGTGTTATTAGCCTATAACATCTGTCTAAAACTGTGAGACGTTCACTATTCTGTAATTGGCTGTAAACCTGGATGTCACTGGGAAATGTTCAACATGTTGAAAATCCAGCGGCAACCAGACACTTGCTCTCTGAGCTACCTATGAGATAACCTGCGACTATACGGGCGGGAACCCCGGCATTCGTGGCGTCAGATTGGTTGCCCATTGAGTCGCCTACCAAGATAACACATGTGTGGGAACGGATTCATGAGAGGTGTTAGTGTTCCCACAGCGAGCAAAATGTAGAGAATGTTGGCCTTAGTATATAGGTCATGTGATTGAATTGCATGACGTGACTGTTCCGGATCACTGGACAAGTTTCCCATGTGTGTAGCCAATACGCATGTAGCTTATACAGCCCCTCCCCTAGTGACAGCGCTCCCCTGATCTCTACACACGTAGATCCGTGCAGACACATCAGAGTGTGCCAGAATAGAGGGCGTGCGCAGTATTGGGACGATAATAATATTCTCGAGAGACTCGGGTAAGTCTACCGGCTCACCCGTCGGGTGAACTCACGGCGTCCCGAGAAAGCAAGCGCCTCCCCCAGCTAATACCATACATCACAATTGTTCCTCACCTGGTTCTGTGCATACTCGATCTGCGCTAGAGTATCGGTGTTTGTGTAGCTCGTGCATTGGATGACTGATGGTACTTGGATGCTACATACGCATTCGGAACCGTCGTAGGAGGAGTTGGCCGCGAACCCACTCCCTGCTGGTGGCGGTGTTGGTGTCTGTGTCAACAAAATGGAAAATCACTATGAAGAGTATTTCACTCCAACTATTCAATTTATAACCACCGGGTACAAGCCAGTGGCGTCGCCAGGGAGGGGGCATGGAGGGCACGGTGCTCCCCCCACCCAAATGAGATTTGAGATTTTGAGGCAAAAAGGAATGTAGGCAGAATAGGCGAAAAAGTTCGCGCTACGCGCGCATCCCGTGTTATTCATTGCAATTTTCACATCATAACATAATTGGCATATATAGTTCCATAGTTACAGTTGAATCGTTGACACTTCCGTTTGTCTAGATGCTCGAGATAGACATTAAATAGAACTACATGATAGTTCTTATGTTCTAAATGATTTTTCTCTCCAACACGGGTGTGGTGCTGGCATTTCCTTTTGAGATAAACACAGCCTTTGTTATTGATCGCTTGGTCGGGTATGCAGTAAGGCGTTGGACGGAGACAGGCGAACTGCATGCCCATGAAATAATTTGAGATGGAAAAGTCGAGTAGGCAACACATTCCCGGCAGTGAAAATAGTCCACAATTAGTCAATTGAAAAAAGTTTTAACATTGCCCGAATTGCTTGTGAAATGCACAAAATATGTACAATTGCAGAATATCTTCACGAGCTGCGCGCGCATTACAGCTTTTTCCGGGATGCTAAATCGGGTACTTCCAAACGTCAGCGCTACGATGCAAGTACTTTGATAACCATGGGCAGCCAGGATAACTGATGCATTCCTTCATTTCATATAAAGTTCCTAATTTTGTGTGAAGTTGATATACTGGTGGGCCTATAGCCTGGGAGTAATGGAAATTGTAGCATCTGTATGGGCATCCAATTACATGGGGAAGCATAGACACGTATTTTCGGGAATTTCGGCAAGAATGGCACCAGAATGGCACAAGAAAATGCTTGAAAATGTTTGTGATAGGAACAGTTCGGGACAATTGCCACGATGAGATATACGGTATATAAATATATGATTAGGTAAGGGGTATATAAACAGGGAGGACATACGAGGTCGATTAATTTCGTTCCTTTTGTTCCATCTGATCTGCTATAGGTTTTTTCAAACAATGATATGAACTCTTTTGGCTGATTACATCGGCCTTGTCATCCAACTCATGTATCACAACCAAAAACAAATAGCTGAAAACACTCTTTAGGAGCCATTTGCTGCCATCTGGGTGGTTCGATAGCATGGAACCCCTCTGTTCGCTCCGCGCCAACCGATGGTGACGCTCCACTCAGATGGTTTTCTGGTGCCCCCTCATCGAAAGCTGGTGCCCTCTGTGCCCCGCCCCCAATTCAAATATCCTGGCGACGCCACTGGCACAAGCGGTGTGCCTGCACTCATGTGCAGTGGCGTCGTCAAGGGGAGGGGGAGCGGGCATGCGAACACGTGTGCCCCTGGAAAACTCCCCCACCCCCCGTGTGCCCCTCAAATGGAATTGGAAATGTTGAAAAAAATGTAGGCACCACTGTAGTCAGAATATACGATAACAGCAATAAGCAGCAACTGTGGTCATGAATTTATTGTGCCAGAAGTTTGGCGCTTCATGCGCATGCGGTATTATTTATTCTCGATTTTAATTTATCATATCAACAATCAATATAGGCAAATGGTTGTTATTAGTGTCCGGCAAACTGTTGACATTTTTGTTCGTGTACATGCATGAGAAACGACATTAACTTGAATCAATCATATGTTTGTTCTTATGTTCATAATGATTTTTTGGTGGTGTTAGCATTCTCTTCTGAAATGAACACAGCCTTGGTTATTGATCGCCGCCGGATCATCGAGTTTATAAGGGAATCATATGCAGAAAGGCGTTGGAGATAGGTAAGCCAGTTCACGGTGGCATCCTCCGTGGTATGCTAATGATCTATTTCGAATGTCAATTGGGAGCGCGCGAAGACCGGGCTGCATGAACAGTGTACACACAGCCATATATATATCGTTCATTTGAGGGTAGGGCAATTTTTCTAAATTCCCCTATAGAAAATTATGAATCTTTTCACCACGAACCATCACTGATCCTCCCCAACACTCGAGTACAATAACATAGTAAAAGTTTAGGTGAAAATACATGATTGGAATGGCATTTAAAAGTACCCCGTAAGGCGTAACGATAAGTTCATGTGCTAATTTTCGTCTGTTCGCGAACGTTTTGGTAGGTTAGGCCGATGTTAGCATGCGCATTGATAACCGTGAACTGGCTTATTACACGCTCATCACGTAATTTGAGGTGGAGAAGTTCAGGTACACATCCCAAAAGAAAAATGCTACAATTGGTCATGGAATTGAAAAGAGTACTCTCGTACTAGGCATGTGCATGTATCTATGTATATAAAGTTCTGAATGTTGTGCGAAATCTGCCTCCTGGTACTATAGCCTAGCAGTATTGGGAAGTACATCATGTGTATGGGCGTTCCATAAGCAGAGATGGTCCGAAATTCTCGCAAGAATGGCACCTGCAAGTGAGATATTCCAGAAAATGCCTGACAAATGTTCGTGATAAGAAGAGGTCGGGACAATTGCCACAATGAGAAATGAATATATAATTATGTGAGGGGTATGCAAACAAGGGGAAATACCCGGCAGATTTATATTGATCTTATGATTCCATCTGATATACTGTGTCACGATTTTTCGAAGAACAATATCAACTTTTCTGGCTATTATATTTTATTCAACGAAGCGCAATATAGGTTGGATATAATCTAAGGTCTGATCTTTGAAATGAATGGAATGATAACCAGAAAGCCAAGAGGCCTATAGAAGCAGAAGCAATCATATTCTTGATAACAATCATAATTTATGGGAGAGCTTGTTCAATTTCGGTTTAATTGGTCATGGTCAATCTACTTACTGATCTGATCAGGTGGTGTTGACACTGCTCGATTATACAAGCCAGACAAGCTGGACTTCGCTTGAATACGAGGATTTTATCAAAATGTCAAAAATTCTCAATTTTTCAAAAATAATGACCCTTCATCGGTACAAAAATAGATACCGTTCCTGTTCGCATCGTCAGGAACCCACACACCAAATTTCATAGAATAATATTTACTGCCGAGATGAATAGAACATGTTTAATCCTCGAATGTTCTGAATGAAATATTATAGAATGCCGAGTTAAATGAAACTGGTTTACTCTATGAATGAACTACTAATGAATCAATTATTATAAACTATCAATATGAATAAAACATGTTTGACCGTTCGATTCGGCGGAATGAAATATAATTATTAAACTGCTGAGTTGAATAACACAGGTATGATCTCTCAATGAACGGAATATCATAAACTGCCGGGATGAGGAATAAAACAGAGTGACCTATTCTGTATTTTGTTATTGGATGGAATAATATCAACTATTTCCACGAAATATATATATATATATTTTATAATCCCAAATTTTCTCACGATCACGCAACAGTGGGCTACTTTTGTTCCAAATACACGTGACATTCTCCAAAAGAAAAACATTTCGAGAGAGTTTTTGGAAGGCATTGACACTTTTGGACACTTTAGGATAAAATGTTGCATACCGGGTCAAATTACCGTGGTAATATTTCGAACGAAAAACCTTTGTAAAAATGAGTCATTTCCGTAGTGAGTATATCATGATTGTGACGGGAAAAATCGTTATGTCAGTAAGTTGATGTCACAGAATAATAATAATAATAATAATAATAATAATAATAATAATAATAATAATATGTTCCAGATATGTGTGGATTAATGAGCCCTTTCATATAAATCTAACGTAACTCATTATGTGTTATTCAACTTCGATTAGACATTGGTGAAACCAATTTCGTGTTTGCAAGGTTATAATTCTGTTAACATAAAATAGTAAAAATACCCAAAACCTATACAACATGCTTGTAACAATTACGATGTCATGCAATCACCGATGGATTTCACCACCCTAGTGAAGTTTACTTTTATTCGGTGGATAACTTTTGTATGTCTATTCAGAAATTATTCGTAGTAACAGGGGTTCAAGCACTTGCTCGCACTTTGATACGTATAGAAAAAAATGATTGGAATTGGAAATCGTACTGACTACTGACTTCCTCTGTATCCCCTGTAAATTTGAATGGGTCTGTCAGCTAATAACCACACCTAGGAATATTATAATAATAACTAGGAGGAATTTACTGAATTAGTAGTGTGACCACTTACCACGAATGAGCTAGCTTCATCCCAGTTCAGAGCCAGGAAAGCGAGGAATAGAACGCCTGCTCTTATCCTACGGTGAGCCATGTCGAATCTTGACAATCTGGTCGGTCTTGATGACTGGAAGGAATTCTTCTTCAAATGTAATACGTCGGTGGAGTGATAATGGTGGAATGATTCCAAACCCGGGCACACCCTCGTATTTAAAGCCTCCCGGCTGCCTATTCTTTATTTGACTTTGTCATGCGATCACTATTTACTGGGAAACAGCGAGGGGAGAATCCGGGTCCTGTTCCTGAGAAAATGTCAAGTGACCGGGGCCATGCATGGTTCGATGGTAATAAATACGGTACCCTCTAAATCCTACTATAAGAGTTAGCTGGCAATATTAGTTGCAAATGATTAGCATAAATAGCATTGTTCTTGGAAGATTCGAGTATACACGAATTTTATAATATATTTCTCATGCGACTGTGTCACAAGACCAACTGGTGAACTGTCGCAAACAGTCAGGTCAAAATGCTAAGAGTGTTTGGATTTTAAACGTATTTAGAAATTGCACACATCAATTTGTATATTGGATATCATAAGTTTATTTCCTAAACATATGTAGATTCCAAACATGTTTCGAAGGTGAGGGCAAAATGTGATTAGAAAATACATACAAACTGCGCGAATTGTTGTGTACACAGTGATAAAGATCTCCGATTTCAAGACGAATCATCAGGAATATTTCCTCCTATTTACACTTGAGAACAAACTTAACATAGTCGAGAATTGTGTTAAAAGTTATAACATGTCAATTGTACACCCACTTCTTTTCACCATGTTCTGAGAATTCGACCTTATATTAGTCAGAATAGAGTTCAACCCCCCCCCCCCCAAAAAAAAAAAAATCGCAAGAAATGTTTCTCGCTCTAGGTTGCTTAGTGGGTGTCCCAAAGTCGGGCCCCGGAAAAGGGTTAATTTGCATATTTTCTAAATGGCGGACTATATGGACTCTGATGTACTGTAAACCCATTAGGACGTCAGTTCTGACCTATGAAATATGCTACCAACCTATAGAAATATGATACCATATTGCCATATAAGCGAACATACAATGTCATATGACGTCACTATGACGTAGTATTGACGTATATGACAAAACAGTTAACATACTTTGGCTGACGATATAAACTTTCGTCTAGCCCACGACGAACCCTCTGAAACTTACAGCACTCTCGTCAGCTGCGAGTCCTCGCTAAGTCACGGACCATTGACCTGGCATGCAGCAGTTCGGGATTCGATTCAGGATCGAGCCTTGCACCCATGACAGGGCGTTTTTCCAGAGGTGGATGTGCGTGTAGATGCCATGCATTTGGCGATGTATTGGCGTCCCTGCAGGTTCTGCTACAATGCAGTGGACTATAGGAAACTACAGGGGTTGTTTCGGGTTAGTCGATAAGGGAGTTCCTCCGCCGACTGTAAGCAGTTATACGCTATTCCAGGATCTGAGCATCTGCTGTATGCTCGTCTTGTTGCCGCCATTGTGATCTTAGCATCCTCGTGGACTATAGGTACGGGGGTAATTGAAACGTAACATCTTCATACTTCACTGTACCAATAGAGATTGTTTGACTCTTAGGCATCTCCAACCTCCTGAATCACTGTGCGTAAATGGGAAGCCAGTCACATGGGAGCGTACGTAGTCCGGACTGCACGAACAGTGTGCACAGTCGAAAAGATTGTACATTTTTTCGGAGGGGGGGATGGGCTTTCCGAGCCTCCTCTGGAAAATGATGAATCCTTCCACCATAAAAAAATATCAATAATATTCTCCTCATACTAGAGGACAACAATAACATACTCGATAATTGATATTATTAACGAATCGTGGCAGTTTGAAATTACCCCGTAACAACGAGTCTATGTTTGATATTTCGTCTGTTCACGAACATTCGACAGCTGTGAGCATGTGCATTGATAACCGTGAACTGGCCAGTCTGGCCTATACACGACTATGAATACCTTATGTTCTTTTGGGATATGGGAGAGGAGAATACTGGAGACAGGCTACCCCCCCCCCCTCCCTATTGTCTACATCACGCCGACAAACGCACGAGTGCTGAACAATTTAGTTACACGTTCATCGGAATTTTCCCATGCCCTTCGTTGATTACAAGCCAATTTACAATGCGACTGTATTTACTGGGTACTTAACTATGAGTACCTAGCCATATAGATATCGGATATTGCGCCACCACCTGACCACGGGGGAGTCCCTGAAAGAGAGTGTAATAAATTACCAGTTTGAGATGATCGCCGCTCATAGCTGAATAAATACGTATTCATATGCTGGCCGCTCCCAGAAACAGATGATGTCACAATACTCGACATTACGGTGATGTTTTCATGAAGAAATCACTTCAAGGAAAGGGTTGATTAGTCAGCCAACACTCCGAAATTACCAACAATCGTGAAAGTAGTCTGACTTGCCCAGCGAGAAGGTTTTGTGCTGTTTTGTGTTGTTATCTCAATCCCTCATCCTGCTGAAATTTACCAGAGAGTGTGTTCATTAGACACAGAATCTCGTGCAGAGTCGTCATATAGTGAAACCCGATGTGACTGATCATGGCTCTATAAACCACAGAAGGAACCTAGTTCGCAACGGAGAACCGAATTGCAACGATTAGGCAGTTATGAACAGTCCTTTTATCCTGTTGATCATATCCTGTTGATCGTGACCAACGAGAGATCGCGTATTTCAATAATACTCTCATCTGTTAACATTTAATTCTAAGAGCAGATCAGCAATATCGGATGTAGGCTATGGTAACATCATGCCTTGCATCTCGGGGAGACGGTTAGTTATCTCAAATTGATCGTGAACTAGGTGAAACTCTAAAGTGGATGGCAATCCACTGAGTTGGGGCAAATACACACTGCTTCGGAAGAAATTCTATGGTTGGGTACGCTGAACGTAATCCCTGACCCAAGTCCCCTGCCCTAACAAAGACTATAACAGAGGCTTTAAAATGACAGCAGCCAATCAGAAAATACCTTCAGCCGCATAGCTGCATATATTCTTGGCCGCTAATGCTATGGGCAATTTGGGCTGTTTTCATAAGTTTCCTCTTTGAGAGTTGAATGTGTAGTCTAACACTACAAACCCGAGAAGCTAACGAGAACACAACAATGTGCAGTGATTAGATAAGTGCATGTCCCCAAGGGTTGGGGTGAGGTGGGGGGGGGGGGGGGGGGGG
>JAUOBX010058538.1:3418-13449 GCA_032360705.1 Eupentacta quinquesemita
AACTACAGCTAGGAACACGTCGATTCAGGAGGTCCCCCAACTATTCCGGTGCAACACCGTCAATAATTTTATGTGTAATACATAAGATCTTGGAAGCAACACACTGTTGGACATGGAGCCAATGGAGGTCCTTAAGAATCAATGTTATATGCTCACACTTCCGCGGCAAGACGAGCAGCAGAATTATAAATGTGCTGCGATTTCTTAACCTCCTGAGAAGGAAGGCCATGAAACAAAACTGTTTCAGTAATCAAGGCGAGTAGTAATAAAAGCCTATCTTCCACAAAGCAAACGAATCTGATCTACAGATATTTGTCACATGGGCTGTCATAGTCCCAGCCGAGTTCATGATCACACCAATATTGCAAACACTGACTGAAGAGGTTATGGTCTCGCCTTTAATTTGTACGCAACATCGGGTACAGGGCCACTACCATGGGATTTTGGATGAGAAATGAACGATTTCAGTTTCGTCGTCGCCCAAGATGAGCATAATATCTCTCATCCAGCAGCGGATCTCCTCCACACAATCCTCGAAAGCCTTTATTGGAGCTTGGTCGCTATTAAACGTGACGGAATATAACGGAACCCGTGCTAGAGAGTAATATCCTCCAGAGGACCTGTATACAGGCTAAATAGGACCTTGGGGGATACCACAATCCATGCAGGGGCTTGGCATCTGACATGACGGACCCAACCTTTATCCTATGGGTTCCTCCTGCTAAATACGAACCAAACCACTGGAGTACCACACCATCTATCCCGAACCAATAGCTAAACCTTATATAGCAAAATAGTAGACGACAGATCTAGCATAATAAGAATGACATCTTGTCTGCAATTGATGGATTGCAATCCGTCTTTCTGCAATCGGCGGAGCGCAGTCTATGTGCTGTGACCCGCACGATAGACTGACTGACAACTAACATACATATTATTACTCGTTAAGTATTGCGTGTGTTGACAATAGACATGTTACTCAATTAATTTAGACACGATGTCAAGATTAGATATCGGTTTATAGTTCTTCAGAATGTCCCGTTCTAGATTATGTTTCTTTAACAGGGGCTGAACAAGTGCATGGTTTAGAGTCTCAGGGAACTCATCCAATATGACTGATGAATTATTTATGTCGGGGATCAGTTGTGCCAACTGTTAACTGCAGTCTTTCACGAGTGAAGCTGGTACATTACTTCACATTACTTGTTTGGAACACTCGATATCAATTTACTCACTTCGTCACATGATTTGTCTGAACGAAGCGAACACTAATGTAGGAGCCAGGCAAGGTCAATCACTCAGTGAGACTGACGGAAGTGTCTGACGGATAGTTTCAATCTCGAAGTGAAGAATCCCGCATATATGTCAGGTAATCTTGCAATTGCCACTGACCTCCGATTACCGATGATCGAGTCTACAACGTGGAACATCGTCTTTTGATCTGCATCGATTATTCGCTTATGATGGTATGCTCTATACGATCCGTCAATATCATTACGATGGGCATTCCGAGAAGCTTTGGAAATGTATTTGTGTACTGTCAAACCTGTCTTCAAGGATGTCCTCTCCAAACTGAGTACGCAGCGGCGTTTCTCCAGGTGACTGGCGTCGAACCAAGGTACACGAGGTTTGTCAATATACGACTTGGTGCAAAGTGGTGAAACCTCCTCCATGACAGCCATCAAGTTAGTATTGTAGAGATTGACTAGTTCTGACACATTTCCCCTCAGACGAGGACGTCATTGGGAACACCGATTCAACTCGTGTCTGGAAATCAGGTATGTCAATGCTACGCAGGTTATACGCGAGGTGCGGGTGACCCTCCTTTAGCTTGGCTTGGTAAGGTTCGTGGTGAAATGGACGGATCAGTGGTCGGATGGTATTCATGGTAGAAGCCAATCGTAGTCGGTTGATGTCACGAAGTTCTCCTCTTCCCTCGTTATTAGCAAATCCAAGGAGTGCCCATCTCCGTCAGTAGGGCCCGAGACGTGCTGACCCAAGTCCAGTGAATCGAGTAGATAGAGTAAGATCCTGGCGTCTCCATCATTAGGATCATCGATGTGGATGGTGAGATCGCCGACAATGAGTAGTCGACCTCCTGCATGAATTAAATTCGCCATGGGCGATGCGAATCAGCGATGAAGTCGGCAACTTTCTACCTCGACGACGGGGCGGTATATACCGATTACACATGAGACATCAGACTGGAGTGTCACGCTTCCATCAAATATCTCGAAGGTGCTGAACGAGTTGAATGAATTCATGGAGCAGTTCACACCAGCTTTGGAAATGATAGTAATCCCACCATCCTTTCCTCCTTTCCGTGGGACTGGATTGATTGTGAACCCACCACATGCTGAGTTGGACTTTCACTCAGCCGAATCATCATTATCCGTGAACTGTGTCTCAGTGACAATTAATACGTCGTTTTGTTAGCAATCAACGAGTCGGCCAATATGGGAAGTTTATCTTGCAGAGACCGAGCATTCCACAATGAAAACTTTGCTGACTGGTTCAGAAATTAATCCATGAGTCTTAGGATACGAACCAGAACACGATCACGCTCGACGTAAGTCTCTGGATTTGATTGGGTTACCAACAACATAGTTTATTGAACTTGACGGGCTTTCGGTATTTAAAGTTTTCGTTGTTGATAATCCGATAATTGTCGAAATCCTCCCCCTCTCATCCTTCGCTCGAACGCTTGATAGACGCTAATCAGTTCCCAACAATAGTTTGAATAGGTAATGTCTGTGACACCCCAAATGTGGACACCGAGGAAGAATATACTGGATTAGGTCTTACTCTATTGTGTGCCCAGGTCTGCTTCCGCGAGGGTGAATGAAACGCTTAATATGAAGGCTCAGTAACAAGCCTTCTGTTACGTAGTTCCAACAGTACATTTCGTGTATACACTAGGCAGCCTAGGCTTGAACATGCATGCTTCAGGGCCATTGCGAACTTACTGTTAAAATCTAGAATTGCTCTTCGCACAATGTTCCAGAATAATAAACTTACAATAATGAAACCTCGGTGTAACTTGTACTCCCGATAATACCTCATACCAAAATAAATCCACAGAAATTGTCCAAATTGAAGTGAAATCTGTTGAAAAGGCAAGCGTGATTCAGGCGTGTTTCGGCTGCCCCACCAGTTGCGAATAGTGGAAAATAACGACAAAAATTGTTAGGTCCGGCACTGACTGTACCAACAAGAAGTGGCGGATTATCATCATGTAGGGGACAGTACACACCTTGCACAAGCTTTACAGAAAATTTGAGTCATTTGTTGACGATTAAAAAATATGTTATCACTAGTGAACACACCCGGGCCGCCTAGTTCTTGCAATGTGAAATACAAGCGTTTCATTTTAACTATTTCTGGGACCATTTCATGGGACCATCTGAAAACATAGTCTTTCGACAAAGTATTCCATAGGCGTCCGGCACACAAGATGCAACATTACAGTATATTTGGCGAAATTCTTGCATGGATAAATGCTCTTCTGAATACCCGTTCCCTGCGTGTCGTTAACGTTGCTGATGGTGCGAAGTTGTCCCTTGGGTTTGTCTGATCTGGAGTTCCTCAGGGAACGGTTCTTGGACCATTTCTATTATCCCTATACCTCATTGATTTACCGACACGTATAATTTCTGACAATCTGATGACCGTATTTTATACCGTATTATTGGGTGCATTGATGACAGATGTATCAGAATGCTTGGAAGTGTAGAATATGGTTGTAACTAATAAGAGAAAAGTTATAGTCACAATGTCCCATTGAGGGCACACCAGAGAAACTTACATACCTCGGTGTCACAATCACAAGTATCTCCCCTAGACATCCCATATTGACAATATTGTCTGAAAGGCTCTTGGCCTAATTAGTTGACATGTTTATGACTGTCCACTGCTCACAAGTCTCTAGTTCGTCCTTGTTCGGAATATGTCTCATCAGTTTGAGATCCATGAAAAGCTTGTACAAATAATAAATGGTTAAACGTCAAGTTGCTCGATTTGTCTGTGGAGCCTATCAATTAACGGTCTCTTTCTCAACAGCACGGGCTACCGGCATAGCAGGAGAGGGGGCCTGAATCTTGATTGGAACTTTCCCACAAATCAGCTAATATACTTGTAGCTCTTTCAGTACCAGACTCGTCAATCCAGACCATCACTATTGTTAGTGAATGGTTCTAGCTACAGACATGTTCTCGTTTATACAGATGCTTTGAATGAACAATTCCAGATTGGAACCGTTATACACCTCCAAGCCATTTAAATGAGGCAGGTGGGAGAGTTGTCAGATGTCAACATCTCGCGTGTTGCATGTCTCTATGCAGTGATAACCATGTACTAGTTGGTGTTTCCATAGTAGTAGAGAAGACAAAACAAATCAAATAAGCAAACCCTACTCCACGATGAAGAGTTACCATATTTGGCTTGACAACTGTCTTCATTGCTGATAATATTGGATGAATTGTCCATGCAACTATTATCGGGCATTTTGATAGATCCTCTGTGAGAAATGTGGGAGTATAAGCAACCTATTACGGTATGATAAACGTTGAAAACGAATATTCGAAGAAGATTCCAGTAATAAATATGTCAAGTCTCTTCGACAATACCAACTTATTATCTAATGGATTTAAAATGATCACCAAGTCCGTAGAGACAGTATGACCTGCAAAGACCTATGTTTTTTGCCGCGCGCAATTCCCATTCAGCGGCTAAACAAGTACCGTATATAGAATGCTTGTTTTCCTGTTGCGTAGTTCCAGTTGTCAAATATGAGTTGAATTAGTCCCTACCGGTCACGGCGGAGAACTTCCATTCAGGCAAAGTTTAATTACCTAATCAACACAGAAATATTTAAATACGGATCAGTGGAATTCTGTCGAAAAAAGTTATATAACCATCCCCCGACATTACCCAGGAGATAAATGAATATGTGGTTCCGTGATGGATAACATATGGAGAAACTAAGAATGAACACACCGTCATATATTTCACTGAATATTTATATAGTGATGTATTCTGTTCGAAATAGATTCAGTTGAGCAGAAACACAAGCTGACACGCGGATGCAACTTTCCAGATTTCAGGCACATCTGATATCACGCAGGGTCGTCTCATCAATTCACTGCTCGAATTATTAGCCCAATGGACGCTTTCGATGCTTACAATAGCATGTTTACCGAATTGTGTGTCTGTGAAGGGCCACCGTTACTGGTGTATTACCTGGAATTTTGCAGTCAGTTCCATTTCAGTTATATTGCAACGCTCCGATGATGAATAGTTATTTAATAGTTAATTAACGTATTGCTGTAGCTAATAATAAGACTACTAGAGAGTGGAACAATATACGATGTGTTCTAATGAACATGAGACCGGTTCTTTCAATCGAATATATACTCTATACTATATATTAATGTTTATTTACGTAGGGAAAGTTCCCTCAAAGGAATAATCACCCTATCAGCAGTATGAAGGCAACCTTCACAGGTGTGATATTTTCTCAAATTTTAGTACTGTTCTGTTTCGGAGATACCGAGGCGTGAAAATCGTTGCAATTTCCCCGATTATAAAATATTCCATGCGGTAGAAATGAACCCATGTAATTGGCTTGGTACGTGTTGACAAATACAACAAGATGAGTTTTAGGGCTGATTATTTGTTATATTGTTCTCAATCACTCGTCAGCGCTGTGACCGTTTACTGCAGCATATAATTTTACAACGACATAGGCTTTCTTCAGAATAGCAGGATTTGATTCGAATGGACCTATATTGATACACGGTTAATAAGAATCTGCGTGGGCTCGTACCTCTCACATTGGCAGAATAATCTTTAGCTCATTGAGAACCTCTGAATACCCGTGAAATATCACGATAAACATTAGCCAACACTTCTCCATTTAATTACTATTAGATTAAGGGCACAGATAGATATTGCTCGAATAGGTCAGGGCGTCTATTGAGTTACATTGGCTTTTATTAGCTGTTATTCCATAGCATGTGACATCGAACGCCGCTTTTGATCCTAAATATCATCCACGATCTAGCCAAAAACACTTTGTTGTTCTAGAGACTACCGATGGAACTTACCCTTCGCTATGATTTACACGCAAATAAAGAAGAGTGGATGATAACAGATCATGTTACGTTGCCTTCGGACAAATCACAGCAGTTACAACACTATTCAATAATCGTAATTCACGCACGAATCATCCAATATGACCAAATAAAACCCACCAACATGGCGGGTATTACAAACACGATGTGACGCTGCCCAGAAATCGATAGATTAGATTAGTAGACTGACTAACTGCAAATAAACAGGAAATGATCAAATTCATTTAAGTTATATGTTTGTATGTACGAAATTACCATCGTGAGCTTTTGTGTCCATACAGAGAGTTTACGGAGTCCCTGTGCAGCAGAATAACAACCAACTAGTAACGAGTTTGCTATTCACAAAATACCATCAAAGAGTTTAAAGCAAACCAGATTGGTAATAACTGAGCTGAATTCTACCATGTTGATATGTATATTGTCCATATGCCTCGGTGAATTTTTTATCACGTAATCTTTTCAAATTGAATTTTGTTTAGAAACATTAGTATATGTTATTTACTTCCAATGGGCATATTCAAATACACTGATATACTCAATAGATAGCTATAGCGGTTCTTGTATTTCATAGTAATCAAAATGAATTTGTCAGGTTCTGTTCGGATGCTGACTGGGAATAAGATAGCTGACAACCTCTCGTTGACACTTCCTATATTACTTAGCTACTGGCGAATAGGGGCAACTCAGACGTTATGAATGTCAGCCAACACAGATATCACTAATTGACTGTGAGTATTCTTTTCCAGTTGTCTCCTGTAAGCTCCTCCAGATTTCTGTCACTACTGATCAATTTCTTGCTTCGCCCGAATTCGGTACTACGTAAGTAAGTAAGTTAAACTTGATTGCTCCAAAATGGAAATTCGTATACTCGCACATATGTATAGAAGTAGAAAGATATGTAATGAAGGGTTAATAGAGATTGAAAGAAAATATGCAGATAATTTATGAAAGGATAAAGCTGTTAATACGACCGACCTTGAATATTCTTCGTTTCTACATTTCCGTATGCAATTTGACACACTTTGACCTAGAAGCGTGTTTTGTACTACAGCTGTCCTAACACCTTCTATTGAATGAATAAATGTACTGCACAGGGATTACCTCTGTTGCAGGCCCATACAGTGAGTGCGCTAAACATAAACACAACATACTCTCCAAAACTGCTACCATGCATGCGACTAACATGTAATTAACTGCATGGACACTCGCACAGGAAAACTGCTAATAATCAGGTAACAGACTACATGAAAACACGCACAGGGAAACTGCTAATTCTCTGTGCGTGCATTGATGCAGTTGATTACTTCTACTGTACTAGTAAAAAGTAACAATATAATAATATGTTTATTTCACTGAATAGGTGACCGAAAGTTATGTATATGCATACGAGGGGTATTGCCAGTTCACTCACAGTCTCTCAAGAGTCTCCGTAAGTCGTTTTGTTTGTAATGGCTGAAAACCACCACACTCTCACATTACCTTTAACTTCATGCTAGAGAGCACATGTTTAGCTGAATGCTGAATTAGGTTAATGCTGACAAGCTGAATGAACAGAAGCTCCAAAGGGCTCCACCAATGTCCACTTTGATCATATTTGGCACTTGAGGCATTGACACAGATATATTTTCCATTGTAACAGAAATACGAAACCCAAAACTATTGGGAAATGAACCGGTAAACACATTGGGATCCAATTGTTTACATTTCACTTGATTGCTCCAAAATGGAAATTCGTATACTCGCACATATGAATAGAAATAGAAAGATAGGTAATAAAGGGTAATATACAGAAAATTCAAGAAAGGATAATGCTGTTAATACGACTGACCTCGAATATTCTTCGTTTCTACATTTCCGTATGCACTGTCACACACTTTGACCATAAAGCTTTTTTTGTACTACTGCTGCCCTACACCTTCTGCTGTTGTATCGTCCATCCCCGTCTCGAAATGGGGGGGGGGGGGATGAAATGAATCAATTTACTACACTGGGATTACCTCTGTTGTAGGCCCATACAGTGCGCTAAACATAAAACTATCCAAAACTATGTTACGATGGAACCAACGAGTCATTAACTGCATGGACACTCGTACGGGGTAACTGCTAATTATCAGGTAATCGATTACATGAAAACACGCACACGGGAACTGTTAAATATTTCATTCCAGACTCATTATTCCAACGAGAAGGGTTATTAGGAAATGCTATGATACCTCGAATTTAGAAAGAATTTAGAGTCGTGCAAAGGCATACGGGGTTTTCAACTTCATATCCGAATCCAGGGCATTCGGGAGTCGTTGTTATACTAGGCGTGAAACTCCGAGTAGTAAGTCTCTAATGTAATTGTATACTATGTTATATATATGTATATATATATTTATATACTATACATATATATATATTTACATCATTTTTGGTTTATATGATGATATGAAGTTAAGTACTTACGTCAGGATTGTATGATACGACACTCCAGGGTCATAGTTATGCTCGTACCAGAGGCCACAACAAAATACTATACCATAACAGAGCACACAAAAATATCAGGCAAACGTTTTTTACTAACCGAGTCACAAGTACCTGGAACAGTTTGCCAGATAATGTTGTTAATTCTTGTAACCTGCAAGTCTTTGAACAAAGGTTAGATGGATACTGGAAGAATCGGAGCCTTGTTTATAACTTCAAAGCCGACTTGGTTTCTTGCAGCGACACAGACACCTATGAGGATCTGAGTATAGTGGCCGACAGCAAGCGCTCAGAAGAGGACCTGTACGTGATACCCCCGTATGCCTCATGCATAACTCTCTGTTTCATCTTTCGGGAAGCAGTTACTGGGTAAACATAATGTATGCATATGATTTATATCCTATATGAAGAAGTATGCTCCGGACACGTGGTGCTTCTGATTCCATGGGACAACATTCCGAAATTCGGAGGCGCATTGGCTGACCACGGAAGTACGGTGGCAAATAATACGGAGGAGTGAGGCCGACATACGATAAGACAGAGGATGACGAGTAACAGCAAGATGACCATGTTCGATGATCCGAATGACTATCAATGAATGTCCTTTAGGCCACAAAAAGATGGCAGTGAAGCTACACGGCAAATATGGCAGACACATATCATTAGGCACCTAAAGTTAAGCATCAATACACTATAGTCCCAGGACAGTGGAATAGTAATTCCCATATCGGGGATGACATTAGAGTCATATTAGATGCGTTATATATAGAGAAGATCAACTCGATCCAAATCGAAGTTCCATAATTGAAACAGAGACGGGTCTTGGGACCGGACGTTACTACAGCATTATTAATTATAACAAGATTCAATTCACAAACAAACTATTGAATCAATCCCTCTGCAACTTGGGCAACTTAGTAAACCAAAATAAATATATATAGGCATATATGCACCCCTCTAGTTAGAGGTGTTATCTTCTTTCAGTGTTGTAACACCGGATTGCATTATTTCTCTGTAACTATCTTCCCTTCTTTCCAGGTGAACAAACGTATCGAACCGAAGGTATTTCACGCAAAAAGAGTACTTGGCCGCGATGTATACTGTGTTGTTTGGGTCGCTAGGAAACTAGTTTGGTACGATAGTTCCATGTGTCTCCTCGTTGTAATCATCAGAGCGAATTGATTGGAGTCAATTCATAGCGATATAGTATATTTGTGAGTGAGTCTCCAACCCACGGGACAATTGCTCTCTTTGGAAGTGTGACACATCCAGTAAAAAAATACAGAACAGTCGTCATGCAATCATGATTATAACACGCATGATCACATCATTATCCTCTTCATGGACTTTTCAGGTATGATGGCGCTACACAGCGTCCACACTGGAAATATCAGTCATACATTTGCGGGTTGCGAAATATGCGGAGAAAACTTT